>JAMAFV010000080.1:0-14118 GCA_023625935.1 Eurotiales sp. R13A2
ATTTATAATTCTAAAAATAAAATAAATCATATATTACAGTAATAATAGCAATAGTATCAATAATAAATTTAATATTTTTATAAAAATAATTATTTTTTATATCTATGATTTTATTATAATCAGTATATATATATATATTTTTAGATTTTAAAATATTTATCTGAAAATCCATATTTTTAAATATATTTTTATTAAAAGTAGTATTATTAATATTTTCTTGTAAAATATTAATTTCTCTATTTAATATTATTTCTGTATTAGATTTATTAAAATTAAATTCAGCCTTAAGAATAGTATTTAATAACTCTTGTTTTTTTTTTTTATTTTTTTTATTATTTATATATTTTTTCTTTTTTATTATTTTTTTATTATTTTTCTAATTTATAGGTCTTTTTTCTTTATATAAAAAATAATAATTAAAAATATTATAATTTATTTTCTTACAATTTATATAAAATAAATTATTATTTTTTTTATATTTTTTATTTTTTATTTTAATAGAATATATTTCTTCTGCTGATTTTTCTTTTATTTTATTAATAAGATTAGTATATAAAAAATTAAAGATATAAGCATTAGAATCTTTTTTAAAAACTTAAATAATATTTTATATAAAGAATTTTCATTCTTTCTCTAAATTATATAAAATCTATAAGATTTTAATTTAGAATACTACAGTAATATTTTTAAAAGATAAATCATCTAATAAAGTCTTTATTTAATAAATATATTCTTCCATATTTTAAAAATTTTTAAATTTATAATTAAAAAATTCTTTTAGGATTAAAAACTCTATAGTAAATTTTTTTAAATTATATATTTCTTTTAAAATATTTTAAGTTTTATAAGCAGTTATATATACTTTAATATAAAGTAATAGACTTTTAATATAAAATAATTAAATTATTATTAGTACTTTAAAATTTTTTATATTATTTATATTCTTTTTTTTAATAATTAGTTCTAATAAATTATTTTTAACTAGAACAGCTCTAATTCTGAATATCTAATTAATATAATTATCAGATCCAATTAATTAATCAATTTAAATTTTACTAGTTAAAAATATAATTTAAATTTAAAAATAAAAATTTTTTTTTTATATATATAGATAATAGTCTAATATAAATTATTCTTTTATAAAAGAATGAAAATGCTAGACTCATAATCTGTCAATATAACATAATTTTTTATAAAAATAAAAAATCTAAAAATAGAAAAGAAGAGTAAAAAAAAAAAGATAATTAAAAATAAAAGAAAATAGTATTATAATAATCCTTGAATTATTTATTATAATAAATCTATAGATAGAAATTTATTCTCTATTTATATTTAGTTTATAGACTGTTTTTAGCTAATTTAAATATATCCATTTACATCAATTACTTCCATTTTCAGTAATAATATCTATTTTCAGATATATGAACTAAGAACATTGTATTAGGCCTTTTTAAAATGGTTTTGAAGCATATAAAAACAAAACTAGATAAATTTTGAAGGAATAGTTTCATATTCCTACAGAGTAAAATAATTTTTAGATACTTATAAGTACTCATACCAAGCTTAAACTCTACTATAGCCTCTAGCCTCTGTAGTGGAGACATATAGAGATTATTCTGGTGGACATTATCACCATATAGCTGGTATAGTATGCGCCTCAGCGGTGAGGTCATGATTCGGAGGCATGATTCCTCTGCAAGCCGTGCGAGCGTCAGCTCCAGAGATGGCATATACAGGCACACCTCCAGGGCTTACTATATAATGCATCAGAACATATCAACAATATACTGTAAGATCTAATATTAGATAGAGCAGATTATAATCTTTATAATATATTAAATATCTTTAAAGCTATAATTATTTTAAATATACTATACTAAATACATATAAATAATTTTTGAAAATAAAATTACTATATAGATCTACTATAAATAAATTAAAAATATATTTTATATAGAATCTGTTATAAAAATAAATTCTACTATTAATTCTGCTATAAATTTTTATATACTGTATATCTAAATCAGACCTATAAAATTAATATTAAATTAGATATTTAGATATTTAATATTGATTATAAATTTAATCTTAATACTCTGAATCACTAACAATATATCTAATTATTTTTATAATCTAGACATACTTAGATACTTCCACCAAAAGTAAGCCAGCTAATATTTAACCAATATAAACTGAGAGATATGTATTTATTTCTAATACTCTGTTATCTAGTATATATAAGCTAATATATAATAATTAGCCACAACTAAAGTCCTATAGACCATTATAAAAATATTATTAATATAATTAATTATAAATATCTTCAGATATTTATCTTAAATCTTATTAATAAAATCTGCATTAAAGAATAGAAATAGGATTAAAGATAGTAATAAATCTTAGAAAATCTTTATATCTATTAAAAACTCTCTTATATTACTTTCTAGCAGTACTATTAATATATAGCAGCTAATAAAAAAACTTCTAATCTACTCTACTAACAGCTCTAAGACCTTTCATTTATATAGATTATATAATAATTAAATATAATTAATATTATTAAAAATCCTAGAGATGTTCAGCGCGAGCTCACTAGCTATATAATATCTATTATAAAAAACTACATTAATCTGCTCTAATAATATATATAATATATACTCACAAGAGTGGCGCTTATAACTATTAATATAGTTTTAAAATAATAGTTAATACTATTCTACAAAATAATTTAATTAAATAGTTAAGATTGTTTTTAAAACTTTATTTAATATATTTAATAATATTATTAAATAGTAGATTTTAGAATTAGTATAATTAAACTTTCTTAATTTCTAAATAATTACTATATTAAAATATTAGAAATAAGTTAAATAATATAATAGTAATAAATTTTAATTAAATAAATTTAATAGATAGTTTTAAAAAAATAAAAATAGTTTTTATTAAATTAATATAGATATCTTGTTTAGCTCTAGAACTTTATTCCTATTAATATAAACAATTGTGTTCTGTAGCTCTTGTAGCATAATTAATAGTATATCTAATAATATAAAGTATTAATAAGCCCTAATATCTTGGAGGTCTGCCTCCAGAGGCTCCAGGTACAAGATCTGCTAGAATAGGGCAGCTTTATTGATTGGAGCTTTGTAATCACATCCTCTATACTGTAGAGTTAGAATAAAGATAGCCTGTAAACTGTTATAGCTGCAGATTTACTGGGCGACCTTTTAAAATCCTTCTAATGATTCTATAGCTTTGATAATCTAGATATAGTGAAACTTATATACTAAATAATTTATTTAATATTTAAATTTCTTTTTAGTTTCTATATAAATTTTTTATATGTTTTTAATATTTATATAATATATATATCTTTAATACTAACTTACTTTATATTTAAATATTATTATTTTAAAAATATAATTTAAATAAGAATAGCTAATAATTTATTTAATAAAAGTTATTATAATAGTAGCTGTGTAAATTATTTTAATAAAAGATTTTATTATTAAGTTAATTAAGATTTAATCTAAAAATAATTATAAGAGCTAGTTCTGTTTTTATAACTATTTAATAAATAACTCTCAGTCTATAATTTATTATTATTAATAACTAATTTTTAGAGCTTTAAGAACAGTTAAATTAAATTCTATATATATTAATATATAATCTATATTATACTATCATTCATGGTGTGCGCGGCAGTGAACTAGCTATTCTATTAAACTATAAAAAACTTATACTAGATTAATTATATTTTTAATATACTAGGACTTATATATAACTATATTAAAAAATATAAACTATATAAGACTATACTTATCTATAAGATCTATTAAAATGATAATTTTATTATTAATAATAAAATATTCTAGGCTAACCTATAATAAATAATAGAAATTAAAGATTTTTAATACTATATAGCTGCTTAATCTGACTAGAACTTCTTAAAGATAAAATAACATAGAATTATTACTATTTTAAAAATTAAGATTATAAATATTATAGATATAAATCATCCTTATAGCTAAATAGAAAATAAGTATATTAATATTATAGCTATAATACTAGATCTGCTAATAAATAGAATCAATTAAATTATTAATATATAAATAGATATAAAGACAGTCTAGATAATAAAAAATCTATAATATAAACCAAAAAAAAATATAAAATCAGTTTTAGAGTATTTAAAAATAAATAAATAGAAAATTAATTAACAGATTAATATAAAGTTTTTAAATAACTAAAATATTATATATTAATATCTTTTTTTTACTAAACAGATAAAACTGAACCTTATTATATAATTTCTAATAATTAATCTATAGAATTTTTAAATATTAAATATTTTTTATTAAAAAAAAAAAGTCTATTTACTATCTTTTAAAAATCAAATCATTATAATATTTATAAACTTAATAGTCTAACTAGTGCTAGTCTCCATACTAAACTTATTTTTAAAATTATTATCTATTATTAAACACATACTTTATTTACAGCATATATAAAAAATAAAACTCATAAAAACAGTTTTTAATAATATCTAAAATATAATATCAGATTATAGTATAAACTATTCTTAGATAGACTTTATAAAATAATTATATATATAGATCTTATAAATAATACTGGGCTTAGCTAAGATTAGTATTAGTGTATTCTGGTTAAGCTGTGTTCTTTTAATTAATTATATTACTGATTAGTTGTTACTATTGGCAGGCTCTAGACTAGATAATATAATAGTTTGTTTTCAGAAAACACTCTTACTTTATAATATAGTTATACACTATATAAATGCCAGTCTCCTCTCAGCTTAAGAACTATATTCAATAGTTTTTATAAGGATAAGATTAATAATAAGATCTAGGATACTAGCTTTCTATTATATAATAATAAAGTGGAATTAAAGGCTGTGCATATAGCATTAATAGATATAAATAAAAGATATAGCCTAGATAGAGTACTCTTATATATAAATATAATACTTAATATTAAATTTCTATATAAGATCTTTAATAAACTAGTTTTTAATAATATAATTAACACAGCAAGTATACTTTTTATTATAAAGATAAAAATATATCTCAGAATTTTAAATCTCTACACAGTACACACAATAAATCTTATATTAACAGTATCTAGTAATATATTTATACATTTAGCACCAGAAATATTATTAAAGATTAATATTTTTATTATAAATAAAACACTTATACTATCTGCTCTTAATAATAAAATCTTATTAAATAATAAAATTAACCATCTACTTATTATTAAATATAATAATTAATTAAATATTAATTAGATCTTATTTTATAATTTTTTTTTTCTTTATTAACCAGTCAGTATATATAACATAAATTAATATTAAAAAATATATAAATACCAGAGTGTTCTCAAAATATAGATTTATAATAAATAAAGACTTTTTAAAATTAATTAAAATATCTATATCTTATATAATAATACTTTAGATATATTTCTAAATACAAGCTTTATTACTAAATATTCTAATCTATTCTAACTTATAGATTAATTAATTTATATTATTAATAGTACTTATTAACAAAATAATATTATCACTAGACAGCATCTAAACAGCAGCAAACTGCCAATAGACTATTATAATATCTTAATAGAATTAAATTATAATATTAGTTTATAAAACAATCTAATCTAAATACCAGCATAAAGAATTAATAATCTTAAAATTAGTTTACTTTAAATAGATCTTTAAGTCTTTTTAGCTTAGAATTGATATTTTTAGTATACTTTTATTATTACTTACACATATATTAAACATTATAAAGAAATATAAAAATATATTATAATTCTAAACACTCATATACAATTTACTACTATTTATTATATAATTATTAAACTACAAAAACTTCATAATATAAGAGCTAAATAGTATAAAATAACTATATAAAGCTTCTATAAACTAATTAGTATTATTTTTAATATTAAAGATTTTTTTAGAAATCTATAAGATCTCTTTCTATATTTTTTCTATATATAATTCTATATATATAAGGTGCTGGACAAAAGTCTCATTAATAAATATCTTTTTAACATATCTAATAAAGCTAACTACTAGACTAAAAACTTAGAGTAAGAAATCTTTAAAAATACTTATATTAACCTCCTTTTAATATTTTTTAAATGCTTCAATATCTCTTAATAAAGCAGCTACATAGATATATATATTAAGTTTATCTTTATACTATAGCTCAGATTATAAAAAGTTTTTCTTACTCTTTTTTAATACTATATCTTAATCACAGGGATTAGAGATATTAAAGCTAGTAAACAGGCTCAGTAAAAGGTCCTTTATAAGATGGATTTCTTCCTGCAGTACTTTTTACCTGCAGGGGTGCGTTTTCATAGGTGCGTGAAGTTTTTCAAAAGATAGTAGTAAAAACACTAACTATAAAAATTTTTTATTAATTAAATTATTTTATACTCAATTAGTGTTTTAAACAGATAATGGATAAACATTAAGCTATTAAGATCTAAATTAAGAAATATTAAAAACCTTACTAAATCCCTATAAAGATATTAAAAGAGTACTAGATAAAATACTATTAGAAAAATCTATCAGTAAAAAATAAAAAAAATAAATCAAAAAACAAGTTAAAAAAACATTAAATAACCAAAAAACCTTATATAATTTTTATAAATTAATTAAAGAAAGATAAAAATTATAAATTTAAAAAATAATAAATTATTATATTAAATAAAAGTTTTAAAAAAATAAAGAAGTTCAGACTAAATTAATTTTTAATATAAAGAAGTTAAAAGATAATCTATATAACTATATATTAATAAAAATAATTTATTAGAAAAAATCTTAATATATATAAAAAGAATATATTAATCAATATAATAAGTATTATAAATAAATAAATTAAGAATATTTAACTTATAAATAGAATAACAAGATCCTTTCTAGGATATATAAATAGATTTTATAATTAAAAGAATATCAATTGTGTAACAGATAATTAAGATATATTATTAATTATATATATATATATATTATTCTAGCTTAAATAAATATCTATATCAGAAAATATATTAGATAATATACTATAATAATAAATATAAAATATATTATCTTAATAAAAAAATCAACTATTAATTTCTATAAATATTAAACATTATTGCACAAGCAAAGTTCAAATATTTCTAAAAAAATTTAAAGTATTAATATATTTATAAAAAAAATAAACATCCTAAATATATAAATCTATTTAACTATAAGTATAAAGTCTCTTTCTATTAATATCACCACAACAGAGCATTCTACAAAAATTAAATCAAAAATTATTTTAAAATAGTAAAAAAATATATATAATATTATTAAAATAAACATAAAATTATAATTTATACTAGATTTAAAAATAACAGACAATTATATAGATCCTAACACTATTAAAATATTATAATTTAAATAATATAAAATTATTAAATAGATCAATATAGTCAGTATAGATAGAATACTAATAATGTAAGAATATTAATAAGAGACTGAGCCAATCTTGCTTATATTAAGACTATATACTTCTATAATTATTTTTAATATTATACTAATATCTAGATATAATATAATACTTAGAATATTATAATTATAAAAACAGAATCTTATTATTAATTAGATAACAGAAATAATTTTAATAGATAATTATATTTTATAAATAAAAATTAAAAAATATAAAAAAAACAAAATTATAAATCTTTAAAAAAAATCAAAAAAAATCTTTATAAAAAAAGAATTAAAATAAAAATACAAAAAATAATATAAGATCTTATAATAAATAAAACAATAAAACTAAAACTAAAAAAAAAATATAAAAAAGAACTTCAAAAAATCTTAAAAAAATTACTTAAAAAATATTATAAATATATTAAACTATGAATAAAAAAATATATAAACTATTAATATATAATAAAAAATTCAAAATCAAGATTAAACTGAAATCTAGATTTATACCATCAACTGTTAAATAATTTTACAAATCATCAGCTAAATTAAAAATTAAAAATAAATTTATAAATAAATTTAATAAAATAATATATATATAACCAAAAAATAAAAAAGTTTTTATTAAAATAATATTTATAAATAAAAAAAATAAAACAAAATAAATAGTTCTTAATTATTAATTACTAAATAATAAAATTATTAATAATATAAATAAAGCACCACACTAAAAATAAAAAAAAATCTATTATAGAAAGTAAAAATTATAACTATCTTTAACATTTAATAAGATTATTTCAACCTCTAAATAATTAAAAAAGATATTTAGAAAATAATATTTCTAATAAATAAGAGATTATTTAAATAGATTATTATATCTATAAAATTAAAAAATATATCTGTATAATTTGCAAAATATATAATATATATTCTATAAAAGTATCTAAACAAATTTATCACTATCTACTTTAATAATATAATTGTGTTCTCAAAAAATCCTAAAGAATATAACAATTATATATAGTAAATCATATAAATATTAATAAATATAGGATTAACTTTTAAAATTAAAAAATGCAAATTTAATATAATTATGATCAACTATTTAGAAATAGTCTATATATCAAAAAAATTAAAGATCCAACCAGAGAAGATAAACATTATATTTAACTAGTCTATACCCAAATATATCAAGAATGTTTAAGGATTTTTAAAAATAAATAACTATATTTAATACTATTTTAAGAATTATTCAAAGATTATTTGATTGATAACCAACTTTATATAAGAAAAAAAGAATTTATATAGGATAAATAGTATATAAAAGCATTTAAAAAAATAAAAAAATTAATAAAAAACTTATCAATACTCTCCCTATACAATCCAGAATTACCAAGCATAATAATATTAAATATATTAGAAGATAGATTAAGAATTATCTTAGAATAATAAAAGAATAGAAAATTAATATTTATTATTTTCTATTTATAATAATTTACCAATACTAAATAAAATTATAATATATATAATTAAAAGTTATTTATAATAATTAAAGTATTTAAATAATAAAAATACTATCTTAAAGGAGCTAAATATTAAATTATAATATAAAATAATTATTATAATCTAAAATATTTTACAATAATAAAATAACCAAACAGACAATAAATTTAATAAACTAAAAAACTATTAAGATTTAATTTTATTATTAAATATATTAAAGAAAAAGATAATATTATAATAAATATACTAAATAAATAACTAAATTATATTATTAAAATAAAACAATTAAAGATAAATATATTAGTTAAAAAAAAAAGTTATACTATAATACTAAAATAGTATTAGCTATAACTATTATTATTAATAAATCAAGATTCTACCAGTAATTAATTAAAGTAATAAAAAAAAATAAAATAATTATAATAGTCTTATATAATAGAAAAATAATTAACTAAAGTAAATTAACTTTATAGTAAGAATTTATATTAATACTATTAACTATAATATAAAAGATAATTAAAAAATATTATAATCTACTAATAGAAGAATATCAGAAAATAAAATAAATAATTAAAAAAATATAACAGTTATATTACTTTTTATAGATATAAAAACTTATATTTAATTATATCAGTTAATATAATAGCTGCAGTTAAAATAAATTAATTAATCACTAATCTTATAAAAAAATAAAAATACTAAAAATACTATAGTAGTTATAAAAAAATATTATAATTAACTTTATTTAGATTATTAGAATTAAAAAATCTAATTATTAGAATAAAATATACAAAAGCCTTAATTACTATTAATTAATTAATAAAATATATAATCATTAAGCCAGCTAAAAAAGATATAACTATATAATAATATATAATATTTATATTATAAGAAATATTTATTTAAACTAGATTATTAACAAAAATTATATTAAATAGAGATAAATTATTTATATTAAAATATTAATAAACACTTATATTTATATATAAAATTAATTATAAATTATTAATAGTGTATTATCAGCAAATAAATAAATAAATTAAAAAAATAATTTAAATAATTAAATAATATTTATAATATTATTTTAATTAGAATTAAAATAATTAAATAAAATTACTATTATTAGTGCAGTTTGTGCTGAATAATTTAAAGAATATTTTAACTAAAAAAATACTATGCTTTACTAACTTAAAATAATATTTAAGAATATTATAGAAATTAATCTTTATTAAAAAAAGATTAAATAAAATTATAATATAAATATTATATATATAATAAATATATAGTATAATATTTAAAAATATTATATAGATTAAACAAAGAATAAAAAAATACTATAATAATAAATATAAAAATATATTAGTCTTATAAAAAAAAGAATAAATCTATTTATTATAATAAATATTAAATTTAAAATATTTTAATATTAAAAATAAATAATTAAATAATAAATTTAATATTATTAAATATAAACCATTCAGAATTATTTAAAAATTTAAAAATAAAAATTATAAACTTTAATTATCTATTAGAATATGTAGGAATATGAAACTATTCCTTCAAAATTTATCCAGTATTGTTCTCATATGCTTCAAAACCATTTTAAAAAGACCTAATACAACGTTTCTAGTTCATATATCTAAAAACAGATATTATTACTGAAAATAGAAGTAATTAATGCAAACAGATATATTTAAATTAGCTAAAAACAGCCTATAAACCAAATATAAATAAAGAATAAATTCTCATCCATAGATTCATTATTATAAGCAATTTAAGGATTATTACAACACTATTTTTTTTTATTTTTAATTATTTTTTTTCTCTTACTCTTTCTTTTTATTTTTAGATTTTTTATTTTTATAAAAAATCATGCCATGCTAATAGATTATAAACCTGATATTTTCTATTCTTTAATAGAAAAATAATTTATATTAGACTATTATCTATATATATAAAAAAAAAACTTTTATTTCTAAATTTAAACTATATCTTTAACTAGCAAAATTCAAATTAATTAATTAATTAGATCTAATAATTATATTGATTGGGCACTCAGAATTAGAGCTGTTCTAATTAAAGATAATTTATTAGAACTAATTATTAAGAAAAAAAATATAAATAATATAAAAAATCTTAAAGTATTAATGTAGGAATATGAAACTATTCCTTCAAAATTTATCCAGTTTTGTTCTTATATGCTTCAAAACCATTTCAAAAAGGCCTAATACAACGTTTTTTAGTTCATATATCTGAAAACAGATATTATTACTGAAAACGGAAGTAATTGATGTAAATGGATATATTTAAATTGGCTGAAAACAGCCTATAAATTAAATATAAATAGAGAATAAATTCCTATCTATAGATTTATAATAATAAGTAATTCAAGGATTATTACAACACTATTTTCTTTTACTTTTAATTATCTTTTTTTTTACTCTTTTCTTCTATTTTTAGATTTTTTATTTCTATAAAAAAATCATGCTATGCTGACAGGTTATAAGCCTGGTATTTTCTATTTTTTTATAGAAGAATAATTTATATTAGACTATTGTCTATATATATAAAAAGAAAACTTTTATTTTTAAATTTGAACTATGTCTTTAATTGGTAAAATTTAAATTAATTAATTAATTGGATCTGATAATTATATTAATTGGGCACTTAGAATTAGAGCTGTTCTGGTTAAAGATGATTTATTAAAATTAATTATTGAGGAAAAGAATACAAATAATATAAAAAATCTTAAAGTATTAGTAATAATTTAATTATTTTGTGCTAAGGGTTTATTATTTTATATTAAAGTATGTATAACTACTTATAAAGTTTGGAATACTCTGGAAGAAATATATAATTTAAAGAGATTTACTACAGAGTTTTTAATCTTAAAAGAATTTTTTGATTGCAAATTTAAAAATTTTCAAAATATGGAAGAATATATTTATCAAATAAAGATTTTATTAGATGATTTATCTTTTAAAAATATTACTGTGGTATTTTAGATTAAAATCTTATGGATTTTATATAATTTAGAGGAAGAATGGAAATTTTTTATACAAAATATTATTCAAGCTTTTAGAAAAGATTTTAATGTTTATACTTTTAATTCTTTATGTGTTAATCTTATTAATAAAGCAAAAGAAAAATCAGTAAAAAAAATATATTCTATTAAAATAAAAAATAAAAATAAATATAAGAAAAATAATGATTTGTTTTGTACAAATTATAAGAAAATAAATTATAATATTTCTAATTATTATTTTTTATACAAAGAAAAAAGACTTACAAATTGGAAAAATAATAAAAAAATAATAAAAAAGAAAAAATATATAAATAATAAAAAAAATGAAAAAAGAAAATAAGAACTATTAAATGCTATTTTTAAGGCTGAATCTAATTCTAATGAATCTGATACAGAAATAATATCAAATAAAGAAATTAATATTTTATAAGAAAATATTAATAATATTACTTTTGATAAAGATATATTTAAAAATATGGATTTTTAGATAAATATTTTAAAACCTGAAAATATATATATATATACTGATTATAATAAAATTATAGATATAAAAAATAATTATTTTCATAAAAATATTGAATTTATTGTTGATACTGCTGCTATTGTTATTGTAATATATAATTTATTTTATTTTCAGAATTATAAATGTATTAATAAATATGTATAATGGGGAAAAGCAAAAAATATAAATATAAAATATGAAGGAACTGTTGTATTTAGAACTAATATAAAGTCTATTTATATTTTAAATAATGTTTTTTATATTTTTGAATTAGGAATAAATATATTAAGTATAAATAGTATTTAAAATAGTATTTGTATATTTATAAATAAAAAATGCCTTATATATAATAAAAATAAAAAGAGAAATTCTTTATTTATTGTTTATAAAAAGGATAAATTTTATAAAACAGAAACAGATATTCTTTGTAAAAGAAATAATAATGATAATAATATTTTATTATTTGAAGAAAATAATATTATTAATATATGGTATCAAAGAATGGGTTATATTGGATCATAATCTTTATAAAAAATCTTATATAAAAATAAGATTAATAAAACTATAAAAGAAATTAATAATATTATTTCTAAATGTGAAATATGTTTAAAATTAAAATATTATAAAAAGAAAAATAAAATATTAATTAATAATAATAATTATAAAATTGGTGAAAGAATATATAGTGATATTAGAAGACTAATATTTCCTAAAATATATAATAAAAAATCATATTATATAACTTTTTTAGATAAAAAATCTAGATATCTTTTTATAGATATATTAAATAATAAAAGTGAAGTATTTACTTCTTTTAATAATATAAAAAATATTATTGAAAATCAGAATAATTCAATAATAAAAGAATTCTTTACAAATAATAGAAAAGAATATCCAAATAATAATTTTAAAATATTATTTAATAAATTTAAAATAATATATAATAAAACTCCTATTTATACAAAAGAATCTAATGGGTTAATTAAAAAAATAAATCTTACTTTATTAAATAAAGTAAGAAATTTATTATTTACTTCAAAAATAAATAAATATTTATAGAGAGAAGTTTTAAAAGCAACAGCTTTTATATATAATAAAACATCTTATAAATCATTAAATTATAAAACTTTATATTAAATATATTATAATAAAAAATCTAATTTTAATTATATTAAAATATAAAGATTTATTATTTATTATAATATTAATAAACAATCTAAAAAATTAGAACTAATACAAAAAAAAATATTAATTAATTATAATAACTATAAATATTATAAAATATTTAATATTCAAATAAAAAGAACTTTATAATCTAGAGATATTACTATATTAAAAAAAAAATATATTATTTCTAATTCTATTTTAAATAATAGAACAATTAAATATTAAAATAATAATAATAATAATAATTAACAATATATTAATTAAGATAATATATTAAAAAATAATTTTGAAATTCAAATTCTAAAATATAAAGAAAATAATAATAATATATTATAAATTAATAACAATATTTTAGATAAAATAAATAAAGAATTTATTTATAATCTAAAAAATATAATAATATATAACTATATTAATATATTATAATATAAT
>JAMAFV010000081.1:0-14474 GCA_023625935.1 Eurotiales sp. R13A2
TAGTAGTAGTAGTATTCATACGCGCGTCTAAGCCTGGGGTGGCCGGCGGAGCTATCTAATTGGGCAGCAGGCCCCCTACCAATAGGGAAGAATCGAACGTGCGCGGGTAGCTGGCAAGAGCCACCTCAAACCGCATAGAGGCGGTTAGGCCTGTCACATGCTTAGTTTTAGCAGCAATTCCTGATATGAAGACTCTATATAGTACTCAGTATATATACTAAAATAATAAAAATAAACAAATAAAATGTTTAATATTAATAAAAAAAATATATATATATATCTAAACTATAGGAAAAAGAAAAAATAGAATACTAAAAAAATAAATTAACTAACTATATATACACTAACAATAAGGAATAGATATAATGAATGTGTGTGCTAAAAAGAGAGAGAAAAGAGGATATAGAATAAAATGATCTAGGATTTAATTTAATTAATAATTTAGAAATAAATATATCTAAGAATAAATCTATATAGATTAATAATATAAAAAATATTTATATTTACTGTAAGTGTTGATCTGGAGGAGTTAGTACTTTAAAAAACTGTATTAGTAGTTCTATTTGAAATATAAATCTTATATTTTTTTATATCTAGAAAAACTTACTAAAAAACTTCTACAGATTTGTTTTTTAAATTTTTTTCTAGAGGGTGTCTGCGCACAACTACATATAGAAAAAGTATTGAGTAAATATATATCTAGTGTTCTAATAGCTAAGACTATAGGGATATTAAGCACAGTCTATTATATTAATATCTACTAGAAAACTATATAAGACTAATTTATTTATTTAAAGCTGTATTAATACTAAGCTCTAAACCCAGATTAGACTTTAATATAAACTGAGAGTAACTTTACTTAGAATACTAAAAATCCTCTATATATATAAATTATACTCTGTATATATTTAGTTTTTTTTTTACTAATTATTATAAACTGTTTAGAGCTGCTGCCAGTATATTATATAAAAAATAATATTCTAGTTAAAAAATAAAAAATTATATATTATTTATACAGTTTATAGAGTTATCTGGCTAGATATATTAATTTAGATATTTTATATTTTCAGCTTAATAATACAGTGCGCAGCATTAATAGTGGCTATTTTAGTTAATTGATTTATTTCTTTATTACTAGGTACACTCTTATAACTAAAAATCTACTAGATTCAGAGCTACTAGCCGGCCTTATAAAGATAGTTAATCTAGTTAATAATTTAATAAAGAATATACTAGTCTAAGGAGCGTCTTGGCTTATCCAGAGCTAAAATAACAGTTTAATTATTAGTATAGATAGTGGTTTTACAGGGACTAGTATATATATATTACTTACCTAAAATAATTAATATTTTATTAATATTTTTTAGCTTAACTATATAAACTATATGTATTACTGCTAAGTTTATAAATTTTTATTAAAATTTTAATATAAATAAGTATATAGCAGCTCTAACTTTATTATTATAGTTATTATTATTAGTATAAAATTAGATTGTTTTAGTGCTATAAGCTATTATAATAGTTTTCTAGTTACTAAGAATCCATATTTCTGGTAGTTTCTACTATAATAATACTATAAAAGGTAGGATGGTTTTTAGGCACTTATAGATATTTATATTAAATATAAACTTTATTATGGTCTTTAATCTCTATAATAAAGATATATAGGGGTTATTCTGGTGGATATTATTGCTGTGTAGCTAGTGTAACATATACCTTAGTAATAAGATTATGATTTAGAGGTATGATTCTTCTACAAGCTGTGTGAGCATTAGCTCTAGAGGTGATATATATAGGTATATCTCTAGAGCTTACTATGCAGTGTATTGGAATATATTAGCAATATGCTGTAAAATCTAATACTGGATGGAGCAGATTGCAGTTTCCGCAGCGTGCTAGGTATCCTTAAAGCTGTGGTTGCCTTAAATATATCATACTAAGCACACATAGATGATCTTTAGGAGTAAGACTACTATATATATCTATTATAGATGGATTAGAGGTGTTTCCTACATGGAGCCTATAATTAAGATTAATCTTATAATTAATCTAGCTGCAGACTTTTGTATGCTGTATATCTGGGTCATGTCTATAAGATTGATATTAAATTAGATATCTAGATATTTAATACTGGCTATAAGCTTAATCTTAATATCCTAGATCACCAGCAACTTATCTAACCGCCTTTGTGGCTTAGACACGCTTAGGTGCTTCTGTTAGAAGTAAGTCAGCTAATATTTAGTTAATATAAACTAGAAGATATATATTTATTTTTAATACTCTACTATCTAATATATATGGGTAAGTATATAATAATTAGCTGCAGTCAAGACCCCATAAACCATTATAAAGATATTATTAATATAGCTAATTATAAGCACCTTCAGGCACTTATCTTAGATCTTATTAATAAGGTCTGCATTAAAGAATAGGAATAGGGTTAAGAATAGTGGTGAGCCCTGGGGAATCCTTATATTCACTAAAAACTCCCCTATATTATCTTTAAGTAGTACCATCAATGTGCAGTGTCTAGTGAGAAAACTCCTAATCCATCCTATTAATCACTCTAGAATCTTCTGTTTATATAAATTATATAATAATTAGATATAGTTGATATTATTAAAGGCTCTAGAGACATCCAGCGCAAGCCTACTAGCTACGCGGTATCTGTTATAAAAGACTATATTAGTCTACTCTAATAACATATATAGTGTATACTCACAGGAGCAGCCCTTACAGCTATCTATATAGTTCTAAGATAGCAGCTAATATTATTCTATAAAATAGTTCAGTTAAATAGCTAAAATTATTTCTAAAATTTTATTTAATATGCTTAGCAGCACTATTAGATAGTAAATTTTAGGATCAGTATAATTAGACTTCTCTAGCTTCTAAATAATTATTATATTAGAATGCTAGAAATAGGCTAGGCAGTATAATTAGATTAAATTTTAATTAAATAAATTCAGTAGATAGTTCTTAAGAAATAAAAGTAGCTTATACTAGATTAGTATGGGTATCTTGTCTGGCCCTGAGGCTTTATTTCTGTTAATGTAGACAATCATATTCTGTAGCTCTTGTAATATAATTAATAGTATATCTAATGGCATAAAATATCAATAAGCCCTGATATTTTAAAAATCTATCTCTAGAGACTTCAGATATAAAACCTGCTAGAACAGGACTGCTTTGTTGGTTAAAACCTCATAATTATATTCTTTATGCTGTAGGGTCAGAGTAAAAATAGCTTGTAGGCTGCTGCAGCTATAAACTTACTGAACTATCTTCCAGAACCTTTCTAGCAACTTTATAGTTTTGATAATCTAGGTATAGTGAAGCTTATATACCAAGTAATTTATCTAATACTTAAGCTTCTTCTTAGCTTTTATATAGGTTTCTTACACATCTTTAATGTCTATATGGTATATATATCTCTAGCACCAGCTCACCTTATATTTAAGTACTACTATCTCTAAGATATAGTCCAGGCAAGAATAGCTAGTAATCTGCTTAATAAAAATTATTATAATAGCAGCTGTATAAATTGCTCTAATTAAAAACTTCACTACTGTATCAATAGTAGCTTAATCTGAGAATAACTATAAAAATTAGTTTTATTTTTATAATTGCTTTATAAATAGTTCTCAGTTTATAATCTATTACTACTAGTAGCTAATCCCTGGAGCTTTAAAGACAGTCAGACTGAATTCTGTGTATATTAGTATATAGTCTGTACTATACTATTACTTACAGTATGTATAACAGTAAACTAGCTGCTCTACTAAGCTATACAAAATTTATATCAGATTAATAATACTTTTAATATACTAAGACTTATACATGACTGTGCTGGGGGGCATAAGCTACATAAAGCTATGTTTATCTATAAAATCTATTAAAGTAGTAATTTTATTATTAGTAGTAAGATATTCTAGACTTATTTATAGTGGATAGTGGAGATTAAAGTTTTTTAGCATTATATGGCTGTCTAGCCTGGCTAGAGCTTTTTAAAGGTAAGATAGTATAGAATTATTACTACTTTAAAGACTAAAGTTATAAATATTATAAATATAAACCATTCTTATAGTTAGATAGAGAGTTAACATACTAATATTATGACTGTAATGCTAAATCTACTAGTGGATAGAGTTAAATAATTTATTTATATATAGATAGATACAGAGGCGGTCTAGATAATAAAAAATTTGTGATGTAGACTAAAAAAAGATATAAAATTAGCTTTAAAATATCTGAGAGTAGATTAATAGAGGGTTAGTTAATAAATTAATATAAAGTTTCTAGATAGCCAGAATATTATATATTAATATCTCTTTCTTACTAAATAAATAGAGCTGAATCTTATTATATAATTTCTAATAATTAGTCTGTAAGATCTTTAAATATTAAATATTTTTTATTAAAAAGAGAGAATCTATTCACTGTCTTTTAAAAATTAGATTATTATAGTGTCTATAAGCTTAACAGTCTAACTAGTATTAATCTCTATACTAAGCTCATTTTTAGAGTTATTATTTACTACCAGATGCGCGCTTTATTTATGATATATATAAAGGATAAAGCCTATTAAGGTGGTTTTCAACAGCATCTAAAATATAATATTAAACTGCAGTATAGACTGCTTTTAAATAGACTTTATAGAATAGCTACATACATAAGTCTTATAAATAATATTAAGTTTAGCTAGGATTAATATTAATATATCCTGGTTAAGCTGCATTCTTTTAATTAACTATATTATTAACCAATTACTGTTATTAGCAGGCTCTGGGCTAGATAGCACAGCAGCTTACTTCTAGAAAGTGCTCTTACTTCATAATATAGCTGTACACTGTATAGATATTAATCTTTTTTTGGTTTAAAAACTACATTCAGCAGTTTCTACAGAGATCAGATTAGTAGTAAGATCTAGAGTACTAGCTTTCTGGTGTATAATAGTAGAGTAAAATTAGAGGCTGTATATATAGTATTGATAGATATAAACAAGAGACATAGCCCAGATTAAGTATTCTCATGTATAAATATAGTATTTGATATTGAGTCTCTGTGTAGGATTTTTAATAAGCTAATTCTTAATAATATAATTAACATAACAGATATATTCTTTATTATAGGGATAAAAATATATTCTAAAATTATAAATCTCTATACAGTATATGCAGCAGATCTTACATCAGTAATATTTAGTAATATATTTATATATTTAGTACTAAAAGTATTATTAGAGGTTAATATTTTTATTATAGATAAAACACTTATGCTACCTGCCTTTAATAATAAAGTCTTATTAAATAGCAAAGTTAGCTACCTATTTATTATTAAATATAATAATTAATTAGATATTAACTAGATCCTGTTCTATAATCTTCTTTTCTCTTATTAGCTAGCTGGTGTATGTGATGTGGATTAGTATTAAAAAATGTACAAATATCAAAGTGTTTTTAGAATGTAGATTTATAGCAAATAGAGATTTTTTAGGGTTGATTTAGATATTAATATCTTATATAATGATACCCTAAATGCACTTCTAGATACAGGCCTTATTACTAAATGTCCGAATCCACTCAGGCTTGCAGGTTAACTAATCCATATTATCAATGATACTTACTAGCAGAGCGATATTGCTGCTGAGCAGTATCCAGACAGCAGCAAACCGCTGGTAAACAATTATAATATCTTAGCAGGACTAGATGGTGGTATTAGCCCATAAAACCATCTGATTTAGATATTAGCATAGAGAATTGATAATCTTAGGATTAATTCACTCCAGATAAACCTTTAGATTTTTCTAGCTCAGGATTAATACCCACAACATACTCCCACCACTGCTCACACGCGCACTAAATATTATAAAGAGATGTAATAGTATATTATAGTTCTAGGCACTTATATATAACTCACTATTGCCCATTATATAACTACTAGACTGCAGAGACTTCACAATACAAAAATTAGGTAGTGTAGAGTAGCCGCACAGAGTCTCTACAAGCTAGTTAATATTACTTTTAGTATTAAGAATCTTTTTAAAGATCTATAAAATCTCTTTTTATATTTTTTCTATATATAATTTCATACGCGCAAGGTATTGGGTAAAAGCTTTATTAATAAACACCTTCTTGATATATCTAGTAAAGCTGGCTACCAGACCAAAGACTCAGAATAAGAGATCCTTAAAAACGCTTATATTAATCTCCTTTTAATATTTCTTAAGTGCTTTAATGTTTTTTAATAGAGCGGCTGTGTAGACATATATATCAGAGTTGTTTTTATACTATAGCTCAGACCATAAAAGACTTTTTTTACTTTTTTTTAGCATTATGCCTCAACTACAAAGATTAGGGATGTTAAAACCAGTAAGCAGACTTAGTAAAAGATCCTTTATAAGATAGATTTCTTCCCACAGTACTTTTTACCTGTAGGGGTGCGTTTTCATAGGTGCGCAAAGTTTTTTGCTTGAGTTGTTTCTTCTTATTAAACTATTAGAATATTAATTTTTAAAAAAAAAAAAAAAAAAAAATTATTAAAATTAGTATATTATAATTAATTAATTTATAATTAATTTAAATATTATTTATATAAATAATATATAAAATAGCTGTTATAATATCTAAAGAAAAATTGTAATATATATTTATTTATTAATATCTAAAACACTAAAAAATAATATTCTAAAAAAAAATTCTAAAAATAATAAAATTATAAAAATAATATTCTAAAGATATTATTTAAATAAAAATCTTATTATAAAACTTTTATAAAAATAAAATTAAAAATATAAAAAAAAATAAATTATAAAAATTAAATAATTCTAAAAAAATAAAATTATAATCTAATTAAATCTAAATTTTATTTTTTAATACTATATATTATACTTTAAAATATAATATATTTTATTATATAATATATTATATTATACTTAAAAATATAATATATAATATTTTTAAATAAATTATCTTATATATATAAGAAATCTAATTTTTTTTTTAACTAGTTCTTATTTACTATTTTAAATTAATTATAATAATTTAAGTATATATTTTTCTATAAATAGAATATTTATTCTATTAAAACTTTATCTTTAATAGGACTTTTGTACTTAGAAGCTCTTTTACTTTAACTGTTAAGAGCTATCCTAGCTATACTCCAACAGTAGTTAACTGAAGTTTCCGACAGTTTATTAAGTATGGAGCGCTGCTATCTTTTTGATATATCTAGGTCTTATAGGCACCCTACTAAGCTAGTTTTAGGCAGGTTAGTGGTGGTGTAGTCGTGCCAGCTGCCTCACGGCCACCGGTGACTCTGGAAGGGCCCTGGATCAGGGCTGTATTAGAGGATAATGCAATCTCTCTCTCTCTATAGCTTAATAAGAAATAAAATTAGGATTAGATTAGAATACAGAATCTATACTATTCTATGCTAACTGGTATAGTGAATATTAATTAGTATTATCTATATTAATTAATAAGTTTTTTTAGTAATATAAAATATAGATAATATTAGATTTATTAAATATAAAGTGCTACTATTTTTTTAATGTATCTAGGCCTCACAGGTATTCTGTTAGACATCAGTTTTAAATAGAATTAGCGGTGATGTAGTTGTGCCAGCTGCCTCACGGCTGCTGGTGACTCTGGAAGGGCCCTGGATCAGGGCCATATTAGAGTATAATGCAATCTCTCTCTCTCTCTCTCTCTCTCTCTCTCTCACTATAACAATACTACAGAGAATAATAACAATTCTAATAAATTTTATAATATTAAAAAATCTAATTAAAATTTTTAAGCATTAAAATAAACTATCTAAATTTATATTATTTATTAATAAAAAACTAATCTTATTTAAAAATAAACTAATAAAAAATATAATATTTGTTAATTAGAGTATCTTTATCAGATCTTAAACTATATTTTAATATAACTAACTAAATAATCTAGAATATCTATTTTAAACTCAATATATCTAATCAATCTTATTAATAAACAAGACTAAGTGCTAACAATCTAATAATATAAATAATATTTAACAGAAAATATATTTATTTTTTATCTTAAAAAATAAAAAATCTAAACTACTATCATTATTATTAATCTTAATAACTATAAATAACACGCTCAATCCGGGCTGTACGGCCTCAAGAAACAACTCAAGCAAAAAACTTCGCGCACCTATGAAAACGCACCCCTGCAGGTAAAAAGTACTGCGGGAAGGAATCCATCTTATAAAGGACCTCTCACTGAGCCTGCTTACCGGCTTCGACGTCCCCAATCCCCGTGGTTGAGGCATGGCGCCGAAGAAGAGTAAGAAAGGCCTTCCGTGGCCTGAGCCGCGGTGCAAAGACGACCCTGATATACGCGCCTACGCAGCCGCCCTATTGAGAGACATCGAAGCGCTTGAGAAGCACCAAAAGGAGGTTGACGCGAGCGTCCCTAGGGACCTCTCACTCCGAGTCTTCGGCCTGGTGGCCAGCTTTGCCAGACGCGTCAAGGAGGCGCCTACCAATGAGGCCCTTGCCCAGCGCCTCGCGCGCGTGGAATTGCACGTGGAAAAAACGCAGAAAGAGGTCTCACAGGCCTCTAGAGAGATCCTCAACACTAAAAGCAACACCAACCGGCTCGTGGAGGCCCTGTGCGGCCACCCTACACCACCTGGCTCCCGCATCGCGAAGTCTCTGCAGCCTGGCAGTCACGTGACGGGCAGTAGTGAGTCGTACGTGAGCGCCTGGGGCCGTAACGTGCCCTCGCACCTCTCTACGGTGCCTAGCGCGCGTGTGAGCAGCGGTGGGAGCGTGCCGCGGGCACCAATCCCGAGCCAGGAAGACCTAGAGGTCTACCTGGAGCGAACCGACCCCGAGATCATCAATCCCCTACGCCGACACCTAGATCAGGTGGTTCTACGGGCCAATACCGCCATCCAGTCCCGCCAAGATGTCACAATTGCCCACCGGCGGTTCGCTGCCGCCCGGGTGCTGCCCAGCGGCGATATCGCCCTGCTAGCAAGCACCATTGACGACGTGGATCAGTTGACCCGCAAGCCCGAGTGGATTCGGACGTTTGGCAATGAGGCCCGTATCCGGAAGCGCACCTGGGGCGTCATCGTACGAGGCGTCGACACCCAAATCGACCCCAAAAAGCCCCTATTCGCCACGAATCTACGCTCCGAGAACGCTCCGGTATTCGCACACCTCCCGGCACCAATCCACGTCACGTACACCGGCTGGCTAATGGGGGAAAAGAAGATCACAGAACAGGGCCTGGCCAATGCCCAATTGATCGTTATGTTTGACGATGAGCGGGTGGCTAACTTTGCTATCCAACGGGGCCTCATCATCAAGGGCAGGCAGCACGAGTGCTCTATCTACGACAAGGGCGTCAACCTCCAACAGTGCTTCCGGTGCCAAATGTATAAGCATATCGCCAGGCACTGCCGGCGCGAGGTCTGCTGCGCGTACTGCGCAGAGGCCCACGACTCTGGGGCATGCCCCCATCCCCACGACAAAGAACATGCCCGTTGTGCCAATTGCATTGCTGAGAACCGGCTTATCAAAGATCCCGCACAGAGACTCGATATCAAGCACTATGCCTACGCGCGAGAGTGCCCAATCCGGGCTGCGTCTCTCGCCTACGTCCACCAACGCCGTACGCACGGCCCCCAATTCCACCCTACCGTCGCACGCCAGGAAGCCAGTACCCCAGGCCTTACCACCGACCCGACCCCTGCAGAAGCTGCCGAACGCAGTCCTCGAGCCGAGAGGAGATTGGCACCCACGCAGCGTACAGCCACGTCACGAAGCAAGAGCGCTTCCCGGAAGCGAGCCGCCGCGCCACCTAGCCCGGAGCCTGCCGATGGCAGCAACCGGCCAGCAACGCGGTTAGCTAAGAGAACGCAGCTCGACCAGGACGCGCCAACACCAACCCCAGCCGAGCCCAGTATTGTCTACGAGACCCGCGCACGCAGCCGCCCTACAAAGCCTGCCCGAGGGCAGCCCGTACTGCAGTCTGATATCGTACCCCAGGCGCCGCTGGAAGCCGCCTCGGTGGGCTCTGTCCCTCGTGTGCGCCGCAAGCAAAGCGCGCGTCCGGTGGTGGACGACGACTCCGAAGACGAGCTCAGCATGGAGACCGGCACCAGCCGGGCTGCCGAGCCCGTAGACACCATGATGACCCGACCCCTAGAAGACAGCGAATGGGCCCCCTCTTCCCAATGAGAGACACCCAATATCTAAAGATCTTACAGGCTAATTGCTGGAAATCGCGCGACGAGGTCCAGCTCCATCTATTCGGTGAGAAAGAGATGCCAACGTACGACATCCTGGCTATCCAGGAACCCTATATCAACCCGTTAACCGACCCCCTATCGACCTACTCCCAGGCACTCCAAAGCCGATTCCATATCCTTCTCCGGCCTACGCCACAGGCTTCCTACCACCTAGACCGCCCCCGTACCTGCCTATACGTGAATAAATCATTTGACCCTGCCCGCTGGCAGATCCAGCACCACAGCCGCGATATTAGCACGCTGACTCTCCACCTGGCTACGGGGGTGGTTCACGTCCACAACGTCTACAACCCTAGTCCCCGGAGCAGCGATGATTCCGCGCTATCTCACCTCCGAGAAGCCCTAGCCAGGCCGGGCAGCCATATAGCGCTGGGAGACTTCAATCTCCACCACCCGCTGTGGGCGGGCCCAGAATACCCTGCCACCGACGATGAAGCCACTACCCTAATAGACCTCATGGACGAGCGCGGCCTCACGCAGCTCGTGCCCCCCGGCACAGTCACGTACGAGTCCCAGCGCGCTAAAAGCACTATCGACCTGGTATGGGCCTCGCACGGCTTGGCGGAGCAGCTGGTTCACTGCCACGCGCGCCGTGAGTGGTGGTATGGCGCGGACCACATGCCAATACACACGGAATTCAGCCTGACCGTCCCTAAAGCTCCGGGGATCAGCCGCCGGCAGTGGCAGGCCACGGACTGGGAGCTGTTCACGAAGCAGCTACAGGAACGGAGCTGGTTTCCGCAGCCACTCCCGGATCAAGCCACTATCGACGCGGCAGTGGAGTCCCTAATTGGGGCGATTCACACAGCTGCTGCTATAGCGACTCCCACCAAGCAGATCACTAGCCATTCTCGCCCGGGCTATACCCCGGAGATGGCAGCGCTCAAGCATGAGGTGAGCCGGCGCCGGAGGCATGCGCGCCACGTGGGCACTGAGGACGCGTGGGAAGCCTACACAGAAGCCAAGAAGGAGCTTAAGCGCCAGACGAATCGCTTGGCGCGCGAGCTCCACCGTACCCGGATTACCGAAGCTACGGAGTCGCTAGAAGGGTTCTGGAAGGTGGCCCGGTGGGTCCGCAGCCGCGGCAGCCCACGGGCCACCTTCACCCCGACCCTACGGCATGGAGGACGCGATTATGAGGCCCCAACCGACAAAGCAGCCCTGTTCCGGCAGGTCTTGCACCCGGAGCCCCCGGAGGCAGACCTCCGAGATACCAGGGCTTACCGATACCCTACGCCACTGGATATGCCGCCGATTACGCTACGAGAGCTACGGAACGCGATTGCCCACGCCAACGGGAACAAAGCCCCGGGGCCGGACGGGATACCCATGCTAGTCTGGCACAAGCTGCTTCCATTCCTTGAGGACTACCTACTGAATCTATTTAACTGGAGCCTAACCCAATCGTACTGCCCAGCCCATTTCCGGCGTTCCAACACGGTGGTTATCCGGAAGCCAGGGAAGCCCGATTACACTGATCCCAAAGCCTACCGCCCGATAGCGCTGCTGAGCACGCTAGGTAAAGCCCTAGAGGCGATCCTGGCTACTCGGCTGAGCTATCTTGTGGAGCAGTACCAGCTGCTACCCCGGAACCATATAGGCGGCCGTAAGGGCCGCTCCTGCGAGCACGCACTACATATGTTACTAGAGCAGACCAACGCGGCCTTTCACGACAGGCACCGCGTAGCCAGTGGGCTCGCGCTGGACGTCTCCGGGGCCTTTGATAACGTCAACCATGCCCGATTACTACATAATCTACGCAAACGGAAGGTCCCAGAGCGGTTAGTAGGGTGGATTGGGAGCTTCCTCACCGGGCGCCGCACGTCGATGGTGCTGCTCGAGGGCAATATGGGGGAGTTCCCGGTGGATACGGGGATTCCCCAGGGCTCACCGCTATCCCCAACCCTATTCCTATTCTTCAACGCAGACCTCATTGACGAGATCCAAGACGAGTGCCCGGAGGTGCTCGTGATCGGCTATATTGACGATATCTTTATAATGGCCTACGGGGCCTCGGCCGCGGCCAATTGCCGCACACTCGCCCACGCGCACCAGGTGGCAGAGCGCTGGGAACGAACGCACGCCTCCCGGTTTGCACCGGCCAAATATCAGCTGGCTCACTTCTGGCGGAAGCACCCGAGCGTGCCCAAGCCACGGGGGCGGCTAGATAAGTCGCTGGTGATCCGGGGCGTCGAGATTAAGCCCGCGGCCAGCATCAAATACCTGGGCGTCCGGCTTGACGTCAATCTTACGGGCGTGACCCAGGTGCGCAGCATGCAAAAGTCCGCAGCTGGATTGATTGCGGGATTAGCCTCGATCGCGGGCTCCACGTGGGGAACGCCCCTAATCCACCTACGGCAGATGTATACAGCAGTCTTACTCCCAAAGATCACCTACGCGTGCTCGGTATGGTACATCCGGGGCGGCCACGGCTTCAAGGGTGCCCAGCACGCCGCGGAGGCCGCGATCCGCTCCATCCAGTACCAGGCCTTACGGCGTATCGCCGGCGCGTTCCGACGCACCGCGCGGCAAGCCCTGGAGGTGTGCCTGCACGTGCCACCTCCGGAGCTGACGCTCGCGCGGCTTGCAGAGGAATCGTGCCTCCGAATCATGACCTCACCGCTGAGGCGCACGCTACACCAGCTACGCGGCAATAATGTCCACCGGAACAACCCCTACACGTCTCCGTTACGGAGGCTGGAGGCCACGGTGGAGTCCACACTCGGCGTGGGCACCTGCAAGCGCCTAGAAACCATCCTACCCTTTGCAGCACCACCGTGGTGGAAGCCACCAGAGACGCGGATTCCCAGCAACCGGGAAGCCGCCGTGGCGGCTCACGGCACCGAGACAGTCCGATTTTACACCGACGGCAGCGGCTATAACAATGGAGTTGGGGCTGCTGCGTACTCACCCACACTAGGGTTCCAATGGAAGCCTATAGGCTCGGCAGCAACGCACACGGTTTACGCAGCTGAGCTAGAAGGCGTCAACGAGGCGTTGACCATTCTAGGCAAGCAGTACACGTACGCTGGCCCCCGTGAAGCCACTATCTACACCGATAATCAAGCCGCCATCTCAGCCCTGGGTGAGCCGAGACGCTCCTCGGGCCAGTATATTCTCCGCCGGATTGTCAGCCGGATCAACCGCCTCCATGAGGCCGGCTGGCAGCTCCGAATCCAGTGGGTTCCCGGCCACGAGGGCGTGCCCGGCAACGAGGAAGCAGACCGATTAGCCAAGATAGCCGCTGTCGACGCCGCGCGCCGCACTACCGAGCTGGAGGCACGGAGTGCCCGGATTAACGCACCCAGCCAGGCAACTCCGCAGGCCGCACGGATGACATATGACCCCTTATTCCTTGACCGGGATATCATCCTCCACGCGGTATGCCGGCAGCGGCTCCGGGCGGCCTATAACGATCGGTGGAAAGAGGACTGGACGCGTGCGGAGCATGGTTCGCACGTACGGAGGATTCTCAGTGTCCCGAGCAAGGTTGCTCTCGGCCTGCACCAGGGCCTAATCCGGGCTTGGAGCTCGGTGTTGATACAGCTTCAAACGGGCAAATCGGCCCTACGCAGCTTCCTAGCAGACGTCAACGTGGTAGACTGCGCCCAATGCCCCTGCGGCCTCGGCCGCCAGGACGCTGGGCACATACTCACTCAATGCCCCCTCCACGCGCAGCTGCGCGCAGACACCCTCTGGAAAGAAGCCCGAGAGACAAACCCGTGGAAGCTCCTTAGCGAGCCTTCCTGGGTGCGAAAGAGCATAGGATTCGTGCTCCAAACGGGGCTGCTGACGCAGTTCCTCGGAGTACCAACCCCCCCAGATCAGCGCTCGCAGTGAGCGCGAACGTTCCTCATATCGTCAACCCGCGTAGGCCTGCCCTTGGGCACGCCTGCTTCCGAATTACCAGCTGAGTTGAACCCTAGGTCACCCCGTTCTATACCCCCTTTTCCCCCCCTCCCCAGCGCACGCGTTCGTTGTATCTATTCCTTATTGTTAGTGCGTATATAGTTAGTTAGTCTGCTTTTCCAGCGTTCCGTTCTCTCTCCCTCCCATGGTTTAGGTG
The DNA here is from genome assembly GCA_023625935.1 of Eurotiales sp. R13A2. NCBI lineage: Eukaryota > Fungi > Ascomycota > Eurotiomycetes > Eurotiales > Eurotiales sp. R13A2. The sequence goes on from JAMAFV010000081.1 coordinate 14,360, forward strand.
CGTATGCACGTTTCTTTTGTTAGCGTTGGGCGTTCTGTTTGTTTGTTCTTATTGTTTTGGTGTACGCGCTGGGTGCCGTGCAGGGTCTTCGCGCCGGGAACCGCCGCCAAGGCCG
>JAMAFV010000082.1:0-13445 GCA_023625935.1 Eurotiales sp. R13A2
AATAATATTATATTTATACATCAAGATTTAAAATATATTAAATATATAACAAAGGAACTAAATAAAAAAATTAAAATCTAAAATATAGATAATATTTCTATATTTTTAGAAAATAATATAAATATAAATTATAATAATAAAACAATATATATAAATTAAAAAAATTATATATTAAAATTATTAAATAAATTCCAAATATTTAATAATTTTAAACTAAAGAAAATATCTGGACAACTAGATATAAAAGTATATAAAAATAATAATAAATCAGATAATAAAATTACTGCAAAATATTAATCTAAAATTAAATCTTTATTATATTTATCTCTGAAAACTAGATCTGATATTATATATAATATAAATCTAAGTACTAGATTTATAAATAATCCAAATAAAGATTATATTAATATAATTAATAATATATAGAAATATTTATTATCTATAATTAATATTAAAATAAAGTATAATTGTTCTGGAAATAATTTATTTCTAAAAGATTACTATGATAATGACTGGGTAGATAATATAAATAATAAAAAATTAACTACTGATTATATTTTTAACTTATCTAATAATTTAGCTATAAATAATCTTATTAGTTGAAATTTTTAATTATAAAAATCAGTTACTTTAAGCTTATATAAAGCTGAATATATAGCTTTAAAAAAAGCAACTAAAGAAGCATTATATTTATTAAATATATTTAATTATATTAATAATAATTTAAAACTAGATTATACAACTAGTATTTCTAAAATATTAATTAATAATCAATCAATTATTAAATTAGATAAAAACTCTAAATTTCATAAAAGATTAAAACATATAAATATATTTTATCATTTAGTAGTAGTAGTAGTAGTAGTAGTAGTATTGATTAACCCGCTAAAGCTAGCTTCTCGACTATTGTTGTTATCTGGGATTAGGCCCCATCTAGTGGGCATATAATAAGATGGTACTGCTGCTATATAACTCATTATAGAGATATACTATAATAAGAATTAAAGGCTAGGGAATACAAATAATATAAATAAATAATATAAATAATATAAATAATATAAAATTTATTATTAAATATAATATGTTATGTTGTATAGTTTTAATCTTTATAGTTTATTAATTACTGTGGTTTCTACTCTCTAATTATGTTTGTTTTGCTTATTAATATTAATACTAGTTTTTATTAGTTTTAAAGTTGATTTAAAGCCTTCAGTAGCTATTTACTTAATTATATATAATACTATGCTAGTGCTCTGTTGTGTATTACTATCAGTTTTAATTTTAGTTTTAGTCTTAATATGTTTAGTGGTGCTTAATATAGTAAAATCAGCGTATTAGAATTGTTCCAGTATGTTAGTATTTATTATAAATTAAATTATAATTATTATTATACTTTTTTTTTAGAGCAGCTGCTTAATCTTAATAATATAGTATAGGCTATAGATATATTTTTATATTGTCTGTTTTTTATTAGTGTACTGTGGGCAGTTTATAAGAATATAATAAAAAGTCTGTTTATCTAGATTATAAAGATAATAAGCTACACAGCAGTAGTGCTGTCTTATCATGTGCCCGCTGGACAGGGCCCAATCCCAGATAGTGGCGATAGTCGAGAAGCTAGCTTTAGCGGGTTAATCAATACTACTACTACTACTACTAAGGATAGGACTAAAGATATAAGAAAAAATAAATTATAAAAATCAAATAATTTTAAAAATAAATAATTATAATTTAATTAGATTTAGATATTTATTTTTAATACTATATATTATATTTAAAGTATAATATATTTTATTATAAATATAATATATTATATTTAAAGATATAATATATAATATTTTTAGATAAATTATTTTATATATATAAAGAATTTAATTTTTTTTTTATTAATTCTTATTTATTATTTTAAATTAATTATAATAATTTAAATATATATTTTTCTATAAATAGAATATTTATTTTTAAAATTTTATTTTTTAATAGGACTTTTATATTTAGAAGTTTTTTAACTTTAATTATTAAAAACTATTCTAATTATACTTTGATAGTATTTAATTAAAATTTTTCATAATTTAAGATCTTTATATAAAAAAAAAATCTTAAATAATTAAGATAGTATTTTAGATTTTAAATAGTAATAATTCTACTATAATAAATAATTATAATATTATTAATATCTTTAGATAAGTGAAAGAATTTAAAAAAAATATTATTAATTAAATAGTTAATAAATATTAATCTAAGATTAAAAAAATTATATTATTTAGTAAAAAATATAAAATATTAAAAATTTTTATTATTCAGTTTAAGATTTACTTTATTTATAATAACTATATAAGTAAAAATAATAAAATTATTATTATAGTAAGTTTTTTTACTAAGAAAGCTATAGAGTGGTTCTTACTATATATTATTAATTAATTTAATAATAAAGATTAAAAGGAATCTAAAATAATTAATTTAATAATTAATTTTATTATATTTATTAATAAATTTAATTACTTATATAGATTAATTAATAAAAAACTTAAAATTATTAATAAAATTAAATAAATATAATAAACTAGATCTATAAAAAAATTATCTATCTTAATTTTTATAAATGTTAGAATATTTTGTATAGAATGATTAAAATCTATATAATTAGTTCTACAAGAATCTAAAAAAAGATGTAAAAAATTATATCTTATAGATTATTCTAAGGCTAGTAATATTTAGAGAAATAATTAAAATAGTAATATTATTGTATAAATAAATATTATGCTAACTAAAGAAGAAAAAAAAAAATTAATTAAAAAAAAAATCTGTTTTAACTATAAAATATTAGGATATTTTATAAATAAATATTAGTAGTAGTAGTAGTAGTAGTAGTAGTAGTAGTAGTAGTAGTATTGATTAACCTGCTAAAGCTAGCTTCTTGACTATTGCCACTATCTAGGATTGGGCCCCATCCAGCAGGCACGTGATAAAACAGCACCGCTGCTGTATGGCTCACTATAGAGATATACCATAATAAGAATTAAAGATTAAGAAATATAAATAATATAAATAAATAATATAAATAATATAAATAATATAAATAATATAAAATTTGATATTAAATATAATATACTATAGTAGTAGTAGTAGTAGTAGTAGTAGTAGTAGTATTCATATGCGTGTCTAAGCCTGGGGTGGCTGGTGGAGCTATCTAATTGGGCAGCAGGCCCCCTGCTAATAGGGAAGAATCGAACGTGCACAGGTAGCCGGTGGGAGCCATCTTGGACCATATAGGGGTGGTTAGGCCTGTTATATGCCCGGCCTTGATAGTGGTTCCCGGCACGAAGACCTTGTACAGCATTCAGTGTGTATATCAAAACAATAATAATAAATAAACAGAATGTCTAATGCTAACAAAAGAAATATATATATATATCTGAGACTTAAGAGAGAGAACAAAATGTTAAAAACAGAACTAATTAACTATATATATACTAATAATAAAAAATAGATATAATAAACGCGTGCGCTGGAAAGAGAGAAAAGAGGTATAAAATAAAATAATCTAGGATTTGATTTAATGGGTGAGATCAGGAGTAAGCAAGCCCAAGAGTAGACTTACACAGATTGATAATATAAAGAATGTTTATGCTTATTGTGAGTGCTGATCTGGGGGGGTTAATACTCCAAAAAACTGTATTAGCAGCCCTATTTAGAGTATAAATTTTATGCTCTTTTGTATCTAGAATGATTTGCTAAGAAGCTTCCACAGATTTATTTTATGAATTTCTTTCTAGAGGGTGTCTGCACACAGCTATATATAAAGAGAGTATTAAATAAATATATATTTAGTATTCTAATAGTTAAAACTATATAAATATTAGATAGAATCTATTATATTAATATTTATTAGAAAACTATATAAAATTAATTTATTTATTTAAAACTATATTAATATTAAGCTTTAAATCTAGATTAAGCCTCAATACAGTCCAAAAATTTATTTACTTGGAATATTAAATATTTTTTATATATATAAATTATACTTTATATATATCTAACTCTCTTTTTACTAATTATTGTAAACTATCTGAAGCTATTACTAGTATACTATATAAAAAATAATATTCTAATTAAAGAATAAAAAATTATATATTATTTATACAGCTTGTGGAGTTATCTGACTAGATATATTAATCTAAACACTTTATATCTTTAGCTTAATAATACAGTATACAGTATTGACAGTAATTATCTTTATTAATTAATCTATTTTTTCATTATTAGACATATCTTTGTGACTGGGAATCCACTGGATTTAGAGCTGCCAGCTGGCCTCATAGAGACAGTTAATCCAGCTAATAATCTGATAAAGAATATACTGGTCTGAGGAATGTTTTAGCTTATCTAGAGCTAAAATAATAGCTTAATTATTAATATAGATAGTGGTTTTATAAGGGCCAGCATATATATACTACTTATCTAAAATAATTAATATTTTATTAATATTTTTTAACTTAGCTATATAAACTGTATATATTACTACTAAACTTATAAATTTCTATTAGAACTTTAATATAAATAAGTATATAATAATTCTAACTTTATTATTATAATTATTATTATCAGTATAAAATTAAACTATTTTAATATTATAAACTATTATAATAGTTTTCTAATTACTAAGAATCTATATCTCCAGTGACTTTTATTATAATAATATTATAAAAAATAAAATAATTTTTAAACACTTATAAATACTTATACCAAGTATAAATTTTACTATAATCTTTAGCCTCTATAATAAAAATATATAAAAATTATTCTGATAGATATTATTACTATATAACTAATATAGTGTATATTTTAGTGATAAAATTATTATATATAGGCATAATTCCTTAGCAAGCTATATAAATATTAGCTCTAGAAATAATATATATAGATATATCTCTAAAATTTACCATATAATATATTTAAATATACTAATAATATATTACAAAACCTAATACTAGATAAAACAGATTATAGTTTCTATAATGTGCTAAGCACTCTTAAAACTATAACCATTCTAGATATACTATACTAAATATATATAAATAATCTTTAAAAGTAAAACTATTATATATATCTACTATAAATAAATTAAAAATATTTCCTATATAAAGCTTATAATTAAAATTAATTCTATAATCAATCTAGCTGTAGATTTTTGTATACTATACATTTAGATCATATCTATAAAATTAATATTAAGCTAGACATTTAAATATTTAATACTAGCTGCGGGTTTAATCTTAACACTCTAAATTATTAGCAGTTTATTTAATTGCTTCTGTGGCTTAAACACGCTTAGATACTTCTATTAAAAATAAACTAATTAATATTTAGCTAATATAAATTAAAAGGCATATATTTATTCCTAGTACTCTACTATCTAATGCGCATAAATAAGTATACAGCAATTAGCTATAGTTAAAATCCTATAAACTATTATAAAGATATTATTAATATAGCTGATTATAAGTATTTCTAGATATTTATCTTAAATTTTATTAATAAAAATAAAATTAAGGATAGTAATAAACTTTAAGAAATCTCTATATTTATTAAAAACTCTTCTATATTATCTTCCAGCAGTACTATTAATATGTAATAACTAATAAAAAAATTTTTAATCTATTATATTAATAGTTCTAAGATCTTCTGTTTATATAAATTATATAATAATTAGATATAATTAATGTTATTAAAGGCCCTAAAGATATCTAATATAAGCCCACTAACTATACAGTGTTTATTATAAAAGACTATATTAATCTATTCTAATAATATATATAATATATACTTATAAAAATAGCTCTTACAGCCATTAATATAATTCTAAAATAGTAACTAATACTATTTCATAAAATAATTTAACCAAGTAGCTAAAATTATTTTTAAAACTTTATCTAATATACTTAACAATACTATTAAACAGTAAATTTTAAAATTAGTATAATTAGATTTTTCTAATTTCTAGATAATTATCATATTAAAATACTAGAAATAAACTAAATAATATAATTAAATTAGATTTTAATTAAATAGATTTAGTAAATAATTCTTAAAAAATAAAAATAATTTTTACTAGACTAATATAAATATTCTGTCTAACTCTAGAACTTTATTCCTATTAATATAAACAATTATATTCTATAGCTCTTATAGTATAATTAATAATATATCTAATAATATAAAATATTAATAAGCCTTAATATCTTAAAGATCTATCTCTAAAGACTTTAGATACAAGATCTGCCAGAACAAGACTATTTTATTAGTTAGAATCTTATAATTATATTCTTTATACTATAAGATCAGAATAAAAATAATCTATAAGCTACTATAACTATAAATTTACTAAACTATCTTCTAAAATTTTTTTAATAACTCTATAGCTTCAATAATTTAAATATAATAAAATTTACATATTAAATAATTTATTTAATATTTAAACTTTTTTTTAATTTTTATATAAGCTTTCTATATATCCTCAGTATTTATATAGTATATATACCAGTAATAATAATTTATCTTATATTTAAGTACTACTATCTTTAAAATATAGCCTAAATAAGAGTAGTTAATAATTTATTTAATAAAAATAATTTCTGTAGTAACAGTATAAATTATCTTAATTAAAGATTCTACTACCACATTAATAGTAGTTTGATCTGAAAGTGATTACAAAAACTAACTTTATTTCTATAGCTGCTTCATAAATAGCTCTTAATCTATGATCTGTCACTACTGATAGCTGATCTCTGAAGCTTTAAAGACAGTAAGACTAAATTTTATATATATTAATATATAATCTACATTATATTATTATTTATAATGTATATAGCAATAAACCAGCTACTCTATCAAGTTATATAAAATTTATACTAAATTAATAATACTTTTAATATATTAAAATTTATATATTACTATATTTAAAAACATAAACTATATAAAACTATACTTATTTATAAAATCTATTAGGATAGTAGCTTTATTGTTAGTGACAGAATATTCTAGACTCATTTATAATAAATAATAAAGATTAAAGTCTCTCAGCATTATATAGCTGCCCAGCCTGGCTAGAGCTTCTTAAAGATAAAATAATATAGAATCATTACTACTCTAAGAATTAGGGTTATAAATATTATAGATATAAATCACCTCTATAGTTAAATAGAGAATTAATATACTAATATTATAGCTATAGTACTAGATCTACTAATAAACAAAATTAAATAATTTATTTATATATAAATAAATACAGAGATGGTCTAGATAATAAAAAGTCTATAATATAAACTAGAGAAGGATATAAAATTAATTTTAAAGTGTTTAGAAATAGATTAATAAAAAATTGATTAATAAATTAATATAGAGTTTCTAGATAGCCAGAATATTATATATTAATATCTCTTTTTTACTAAATAAATAAAGCTAGACCTCATTACACAATTTTTAACAATTAGTCTATAAAATCTTTAAATATTAGGTGTTTTTTATTAAAAAAAAAAAACCTATTCATTATTTTTTAAAAATTAAATTATTATAATATTTATAAGCTTAACAGTCTAACTAGTACTAATCTTTATGCTAAACTTATCTTTAGAATTATTATTCACCACTAGATATATGCTTTACTTATAATATATATAGAGAACAGAATTCACTAAGATGGCTTCCAGCAGTGTATAAAATATAATATTAGACTACAGTACAGACTATCTTTAGGCAGATTTTATAGAGCAGTTATATATACAGATCTTATAAATAATATTAAGCTTGGCTAGAATTAATATTAAAACATTCTAATTAAACTATATTCTTTTAGCTAACTATATTGCTAACTGATTGCTATTATCAGCAGACTTCAGACTAAATAGTGCGGCGGCTCACTTTTAAGAAGCACTCTTATTTTATAATGTAGTTATATACTGTGTAAGTGCTAATCTCCTCTTAGTTCAAGAACTATGTTCAGCAGCTTCTACAAAAATTAAGTTGATAATAAGATCTAGAATACTAGCTTTCTAGTATATAACAGTAGAGTAGAATTAAGAGCTATATATATAATATTAATAAATATAAACAAAAAATACAACTTAAATTAGACACTCTCACATATAAATATAATACTTAATATTAAATCTTTATATAAAATCTTTAATAAGCTGATTTTTAATAATATAATTAACACAACAGATATAATCTTTATTATAGAGATAAAAATATATCTTAAAATTATAAATCTCTATATAGTATATACAGCAGATCTCATATCAACAGTATCTAATAATATACTTATATATTTAACACTAAAAACACTATTAAAAATTAATATTTTTATTATAGATAAAGCACTTGTGCTGCTTACTCTTAATAATAAAACTCTATTAAATAATAAAATTAATTACCCACTTATTATTAAACATAATAATTAATTAGATATTAATTAGATCCTATTCTATAATCTTTTTTTCTCTTATTAATTAGTCTATATATATAATATAGATTAATACTGGGAGATATACAAATACTAAAATATTCTTAAAGCATAGATTTATAATAAATAAAGACTTTTTAGAGTCAATTTAGGTATTTATACTGTATATAATAATACCTTAGATGTGTTTTTAGATATAAGCTTTATTACTAAATATTCTAATTCACTCTAGCTTATAGATCAACTAATCTATATTATCAATAATGCTTATTAGTAAAACAATATTACTGCTAGACAGTATCCAGGCAGCAGCGAACTACTAATAAGCTATCATAATGTCTTGATAGGACTGGATCACAGTATTAATCTGTAGAATAATCTGATCTAGATGTCAGCATAGAGGATTGATGATCTTAGGATTGGTTCACTCTAAATAGATCTCTAGGTCTTTCTAGCTTGGGATTAGTGTCTATGGTATGCTCTCACTACTATTTATATGCACACTAGACACTGTAGAGAGATGGAAAAGTATATTATAATCCCAGATACTCATATATGACTCACTACTGTCTGTTATATAACTACTAAACTATAGAGACTTTATAATATAAGAGTTAGATAATGTAGAGTGGCTATACAGAGTCTCTATAAACTAGTTAATATTATTTTTAATATTAAGAATCTTTTAAAAGATCTATAAGATTTTTTTTTATATTTTTTTTATATGTAATTTTATATATGTAAAGTACTAAATAAAAACCTTATTAATAAACATCTTTTTAATATATCTAGTAAAACTAGCCACTAGATTAAAGACTTAGAATAAAAAATCTTTAGAGATATTTATATTAATCTCTTTTTAGTACTTTTTAAATGCTTTGATATCTCTTAATAGAGCAGCTATATAGATGCGTATATTAGAGTTATCTTTGTACTATAGCTTAGATTATAAAAAATCTTTCTTACTCTTCTTTGGTGCTATACCTTAACCACGAGGATTAGAGATATTGAAGCTGGTAAGCAGGCTTAGTAAGAGGTCCTTTATGAGATGGATTCCTTCCTGTAGTACTTTTTACCTGCAGGGGTGCGTTTTCATAGGTGCGCGAAGTTTTTTTTCCCATATAATATACTATATATTATATAATTTTAATTTTTATAATTTATTTATAACCATAATTCTTATTCTTCTATTATATTTGTTTTATTTATTAATATTAATACTAATTTTTATTGGCTTTAGAACTGATCTAGGACTTTTAGTAACTATTTATTTAATTATATATAATATTATATTAGTGCTCTATTATATATTATTATTAGTTTTAGCTTTAATTTTAATCTTAGTATATTTAATAATGCTTAATATAGTAAAATTAATATATTAGAATTATTTTAGTATATTAGTATTTATTATAAATTAGATTATAACTACTACTATGTTTTTCTCTTTAAGTAGCTGCTTAATTTTAGTGATACAGTATAGGCTGCAGATATACTTTTATATTATCTATTTTTTATTAATATACTGTAAGCAGTCTATAAAAATATAATAGAGAGTCTATTTGTTTAAATTATAAAGACAATAAAATATATTCTAATAGTTAATTTTCAAAAAATAATTATTAAGTTTAATTTGCTCTATATAAAGTTAGATAAAGATTAATAAAATAATCTTATATAAACTATCTTAATAATATAATATTTTTTTAATTAATTTATTAATTGATTTTTTAATAAATTTATTTATAGTGGTTTTTATCTATATAATTTTTTATATATTTTTAACTGATTATCTTATTTAATGCTTACTAATAATTATTAATATAATTTATAGATTGATGTCTCCAGATATTAGTTAGTGGTGTGTTTTTATTATAGCAGCTTGCTTGGCTGTATGATCTATAATCTTATTATTAGGGATCTTCTTATAGTCTAGTATTTATTATAAGATAATATCTAGGGCTTTTTGATAGTATTTAGCTAATAAATTAATTTTTTAAATAAAGATTTAATTTAAGATAAATTATAATTTAATTAATATTTTCAAAATACTCTGATTATTAGTAAAAATTATAATAAATTTATTTTATTAGATTATAGATTTTTTAATATAATATAATATTATTTAAAATATATATATTATATTATAAATTTTCTTAATATATATTATAAAGATGTTTTCTATACTAATATACTAGATTTAATCTTTATATAGCTATAATAAAAATATTTTTAATATTAGTGCTATTCTATAAGGGGTTATAAATATTAAAATTATTTACTACTATATAGTTATGCTCTTTAAAAATTTTAAAATAATACTAAAGTGCTTGTTAGAATAAAAAAACTCTATAATTATTATATATAATCTTCACTATAGGGTTATTTTTAAGATAAATGATAGTGGTATATCTTATATAAAAATTAATAAATTATATATATTATAAAAATATATATCTAATTCACTAGTACTATTTATTTTAAATATAAATAAAGATAGTAAATTGGTTAATATATATTAAGAATTATTTAAAGTTTTTTTATATATATAAATATATTTTAGATACTATAGATCTTTCTATTAATACTTAAATAAGTTTAAATAGGCTGTAGGCTTCCTAAAGATAATAAATAATATTAATATCAATAACTATCTATAGTTCCTAGATAGCCAGTATATTATAGTGCTGGATAATTTTATCCTAAAATAGTATAATTATAATATTATTTATAGATTTCTTAATATTATATTAAAGAATATTAAGTGTATAGTTAAACTGGCTAGACTAATAAAACAGACTAAATTATTAAAAATAAAATAATATTCTCTTAGTTTACCAGAAATAAAAAAATAATAAATTTTATTATTTTATATTATTAAAAATTATTAAGCTTAATTTCTCATTTAGTCTAGATTTTAGAATTAATAATCTATAAAATTAAAATTTAGTTAATAGTAAGATTTTATTAAAATATATAGTTAATATACTTTTTATTTTATACTATAAATCATAGTGTTTTTTTATATAATTAAAAAGTCTAATTAATATAATTAGAATAACTATTTTAAATTTTAATTTACTCTATTTTCTGTTATTTAGTATATTAATTTAGTAAAATAATATTTATAAAAATCTTTCTTTTGATATCTATAGCTAACAGTAGTATAGATATAATAAATAAAACTCTATATAGCTAAAAGCCATTATATTTACTACTGGTGATGCTCTGGCTAGATATGGTATTAAGTTTATCTAAAGACTCAGATTCTGATTAATAGATCTTATTTAATATATAGAATATATATAATATATATTAATTACTATTAATACTAATAATATAAATACTAATAATAATAAAAAGTATATTTAGATTATTATATATATTTATAATAGTTTTATTATTAATATTTTTTTTAATAGCTAAAATTAGCTGTTAGAAATATCTTTAAAAATTATAATAATTTTTATTAATAAATAAATAGTTTTATCTCTATATTTTAATAAATAATTTTAATATAATTTAGTTAATTTATTATTTATTTTATTCTATAGTATAATTAATATAGTAATAGTTAATGAGCTGAATGATTTTAAAATAATAGTATAATCTATAGTCTAAAATAGTTTAGAGTTCTTATTTAAAGATTAAATAGTCTGTATGATTTCTAGATCTATTAGACTCTCTAATATTATAGCTGTTAGTATATTAATCTAGTATATAGTTTATATTTCTATATACATCTTTAATAATAAGATAGAGTAGTACTAAGGCTTATAGATATAAAATATAGTTTTATATTTCTTCTTTTTTTGAATAAAGCAGTAGAATTAACTGTTAATAATATATATATTAAAATATAATACACACTGTAGATGGTTTTTATTAGAACAGTTAATATAATTATATTTCTTACTATAAATTATATAATGCAGAGAGAAGATATAACTATAATAAATATATTTAAAAAATAAATATTTAAAGCATTAGACCTAATAATATTATATATTATATAATTTTATTAAATACATCCAGCTATTAAGCACAAGCTATTTATAGATAAAAATATTAATATTAGTAGCTTAATATAAACAGACTAGGAGTAAGCTCTTCTAAATAGCTAAATCCTATAAAAAATATAATTAATTTAAATATATAATTTTTATTTTTAGTGTATATATACTATACATATAATAATATTTTTTATAAAAGACTTGCAGCTCTTTTTTATCTCTATAAAATAAAAATATTTAATATTATAGATAAGAATTATATACTAATTATTAATAATCTAAACTTTCTATCTATTATAAAACAATAAGATCTAATCTTTAATATTATAGATTAAATACTCTTACTCAGCAGGAATAAAAAGATAGATATTAATATTATTATTAAACAGATTATTAACTATATAGATTATTATTTCTACAGTGCTCTCTATCTGCTACTAGATATTAAGTAGATAAAAAGCAATATTATATGATTTTTAGGACTTATATAGCCTGAGGGTTCTGTTTTACTATATCCAGATATAGTTAAAATTTTATTTAGATAGTGCTAAAGAAAAAATTAAAGAAAATAGAATATAATTAAATAATATAGATTTTATATTTTTTATATTTTATATTTATTTATCTACTATATTAGACTTTAATAGTATAATAATAAATACTACTGATAGTAAGTTAATTTATTTAATATAATAATATATATTTAATAGATAAATAGTTATATTTTAATATAACTTTATTAACTTATAGATTTTCTAAAGAATATAATTAAGCAGAAAATTAATCTTATAAATAAATTTAATTATATATTTAACAGATATTTTTAAAGATTTATTTTAATAAAAACTGAAGATTTTATAATAATACTTATAAAATAAAAATATAATTTTAATTATAAAAAAATTATCTAATATTAAGTATACCAACTATTTATTTATTATCTTAAATAAAAAATATATAAATAAATT
>JAMAFV010000083.1:0-13273 GCA_023625935.1 Eurotiales sp. R13A2
TGCTTGTTGTATTTTTCATTCATTAGGCCGTTCGTGCCTGGATGGGTTCGACGTCCCGCAAGATTCGGCAAAGCCGTTTGTATAAATTTGGGAAAAAAGTTCTTTGTCAATTCGATCATTAGATTGTTCTCCATCTCCTCGCATCAGCCACCGCCGAGGTGGAAGCTTTCTTTCGAGTCGCCTATCCGCGGACCTAGTAAATTGCAATCGGCATTGTTGCACACTCGCAGACTCCGTTATTTGAAGTTCGCATGGTGCCATCTCCAATTAATACGTACTCTGTACTTTTCTCGCTGCGGTTGGACGGTTGGGTAAGCAACTGATGCCAGCTAGTTCTTTTTCCGAAAGTGAGTCAAGAAGTTGTGCCAAAGCTCTCGTGCGGAGTGTTTGTTACTGTCCCACTAACTTTTACGATCATTAAGAAGAATGGAACCATCCCACCCAGTCACTGAGGACGCTTCAATCTGCGCAGTACAGCTTATCTCGACGTCATATTCATCTACCATCATACTTGATGTAGGTCATATTTCCGTATGACCTTTGAAGTAGTCGAGTCGCTCATGTTGTTAGGGCGTTCGCCAGCTTCATGATGAGGTCGCCAAGCTAGATGAAGATCTACAGCAATTACTATCGATGTTTAAAGCAATTCAGTTTGAGGTGCAATCAAGTATTCTGAGAGACTGATATGGCTGGTGGGACATGGCTCTCAAGTATCATAAAATATAATCCTATCTTATCAGAGATGAGAGTATGGGGAACAATAGGATATCATGGATGGTATATCGTATTCTTTATACGGTATACACAAAGAGGACTGAATATGCAGAAACGCTCGATTACCATCATGTATCTACAACAGTGAAAAGTCAGTAAGGTATCCTAACTCGTACAGGGGCCAGTCTGTACTGTACGGGAGTTCTCTTCATCTGATTACGTTGAGAGTCTCAGGACTCCTGTCTATGGTTATTACAAAGAAAACCGCCATCAGGCAAGCTACAAGGCATAGGGGTCTAGAGGTCTGAGCTCTTGCATTGTCTCTTAAATCCGTACAAATAAGCAAGGTATCACCGTCACAATGAGAGTCTATATCTGTAGATTCAAAATAAGTTATGTGGAATTATGTATCTAAAGACTGGTTGATCTCTCGGATCATTCTTTGTCCAGATTCATTGCTTGGGTAATAGTAATATTATTGTCATTCAAAAACATAGACGCTACATCAATAAACCCATGAACTCATATTTAGCAATACTTTACAATCCCTACAGGTCCTTAGGGAGAGGTGTATACCGATCTAGCAGTTCAGGTTCAATTTCTCCGGATAGATTGGCCTACAACAGGAATAGGACCAGACCGAACTAGAACCTATAGCTTACTCTGGGAGATTTCTTTGTTGTAGAATTCGCGATAAAAGGTCCGTTCCGGGCAACTTTGCAGTCAATTCATATCTGACGGGGTTCTACTGTACCTGAAAGGGGAGAAACAGCAGTTCTTCCTTGGATAGTCGCCTATCAATACATCTCGTGACCGCCACTTTGTTCAAAGAAGCTCAGTGCTTCTAGCAGATCACCCTCCCAAGATCCACGACCTCCGTATGGTCTTGATGTAATCCCCCTCAACACTAGATCTCACTGGCTAGCGGTGTTGTTGGAGACGATAGACGAAAGAGCTGAAATCGGGGCGGCCACGCAAGCATTTCAATCTGCGTTGGAGACATCACCCACAGCATCCTTAAGACAGGCCAAATCAGCGGCAATATCTGTTGGAATAAAAGAGACAATGAGTAGTCAAGTAATCCGCTCATAGAGCCTCAATACGAAGTCTTTAGTTCCATACCTTCGCCCACCGCTGCAAAAGCAGTAGCACATGTGACGACAGTGGACGCGGCGCGAGAGCCTCAGCACAGCCTGTTCTATTTTATCTATCACGAACCGTTGAAGGAAGCAAAGATCAAGGGCCACCGAGAACACCTCCGAATTGGCGGTCTGCGCCGCAATCGCTCGGAGTGAAGACACTACAGGGACGGCATGGAAGATCTTCATCGTGGCCAATGTGAAGGGATCTGTTCGTGGACTAGATAGGTGCCTAGAATCTATGCTTGTCGAAGGAATAGATCTTATAGTATATAAGATAGTTGATGAGCAAACTAGGAACCCTTGGATGATTCATAATGCAGGGCGGTCTGTAACCTTCTCGTCTTTCCATACACCTTGTGAAGCACTTTGATATCTTTACGGATCAGCTCTTTCTGAACCTCGGAAAGCATAGTATGAAACGTGCGTCCCACTGGTATTCATTCCTGCAAGAAATACAGATCGTTACAATGAACCGGATCGGAAATGTTGCGAGCGCCGGATATATTCAATTAAACTCTGATCAGTAGTCAAGCGCTGGGGCCTTGGCTTCGCCGAAGTGTTGCCTTTTTCGGGGATAGGCAGTGTTAGCTTTGCCTGCGTAAAGGCTGATCAATTGCTGTTAGTTGCAATCTAGCTCACGGCTACGATAGAATCGAGAAAGATAATTGGTGCAAAGGATGAGAATCGTATTCTGGAGTGTAATCTTGTGTATTTCTACTGTGCTCACCAATCCGGGATTTGTGTGAAAGAACTGGTAAATTATAAGAGCGATGACTGCTCCATACGTTTGCACTTGTTTTTGGCTGTAATCATATACCATCCCATATTTGGCAGGAACCGGCAGCAAACTCCGGTCTCCAAGGGACCCTTGTGATCTAACAATTGGCTTTAGTCCAGTTGATGTCCGCACACCGTTCCGTGGCTGTTTGGCCCAATTTTGAGAACTGTGCTTCTCCCCTGGCAATCGGGCCAAAATAGTGAGTTTAATTTTATTTGAGTATAGTGCTGTCTGGCCCAGGTCCTGATTAGTGGCATTTTCAAATCGTCCCAAGACACAACCTTGGTACGGTCATTTATCTACTGGTTCATCACCCTAGCAGCATCCATATTCAGTAATCACCGTAGTAGTTTGCACTACTTAGCTACACTCACACAGTAACGAATTTTCACTGCAACTTTCCGCTATCCGCGAGTTTCATGATTTCCTTAACATCAAGATAGAAACCCGACATTCCAAAAACCTAAGCAGCGTAACCAGCTGCAACAATGTTGGCTTGCACAGAGTCCTCAGTGTCATCGGATGGATAGCCAATGGTCATAACTCCCTCATAGAATGTACCCTGGGCCCAGGGGCTGTTGTCGCCGCCGGTTCCGAGAATGATTGCACCTTCTTTGCTCATGGGGTTGTATCCAGTCCTGTCTGGGCGGGCGCCTTCGTAGTAGGTTGACAACCCACCGCTGGCAGCGTTACCACCCCGGATTGCCCAATGATTCGGCTCACCTTTCACAATTGCAGTGAGAAATCGCCAATCAATAGACGGATCATTGTCATTGGCACCGTTGGAGAGGCCGGAGTACAGGCCATTCTCAAAGTCAGCCATAATCCAAGGACCACTGCCAGCCCCAGCACCTCCAACATTCTGTGCGGTATCATCGCCGAAATAGATAGCCTCCATGTGGCCATTACCGGTATCAGTGGCACTAATCTCGGCATTGCCGTAGTCAAAACAACATTGGTTGTTGTAATGAGTACCGTCAAGAACTGCATAAATACCCTCAGGTTCATCACCTGTAGCCGTCCCTTTCGCATTGTTATTGCGATAGCCAGTGCCAGGTGAGATATAGACACCATACACTTGCGCACCGTTCAAAATAACCGGTGCACTCACAGCGTTGGCAAGGTAATCAGAACCATTAGAGTTGGGACCTTTCTGGGCACCACCTTCAGATTGAGTGAGGTCATTGCTATTGCCAGACTGGTCATAAATTATGGTAATAACACAAGAAGTGCCAGAACAGAAAGTATTCTGAGCTCCACCATTTGCAACGCCACCCGCACTGACCGGATAGATATCGGTTGTCGTACTGTCAGACGAACGTTGCACTTGATAAAGTGGACCGTTGTAGGTATCGTAGAGGGCACGAGTTGTTGCGTGCGCTGCGACACATGGTGTACCACCAGAGGAGTAGATGTCACAAGGTCCAGCTGCAACAAAGGAAACGGAAGCAAGCATACTAAGGGCGAGAACGCTGGTGCGTTCAATACTTGATCGCGAGACCATCTGAAATAAATTGAGAAATATTGAAGTGGGAAGTTGGTTTTGTTGTTGTCTTTGTACAAAGAATCATCCGTCTTGTTGGTGGGGTGTGAGCAACCTTTTATAATAGCGTTCATCAGTCACCTTAACCATAGATGCAAAAGCTTACTTTTCTGCTAGCATATTGTCGTATGTGGTTGCCGACTGCCTATTGGTAGGATAGACAGCGAAAGCATTACCATTTACCGAAGGAAGCCCTCCTAAAGCGTTCATGTTTAGTACTACGTATGTCGGTTAATTCTTATTCAGGATTTGAGACTACCTGAAGAACTGCAGCACCATCCCTTGGCTTTTGCGGGGTCCCGACCATGTGGATCCGAACTCTACCCCATGTTTTTTATATTTAACGGATAGAGATGATAATGTTGCATCAACCCCCCAAATTGAGAACGCAATCGACGAAAAAATAAACCGAGACTTCTCTGTGAGGTTAATCAAAGCGCATTTAAGCGAATGTAAATTTTCTATACTTAAATTAGGGTTAGCGTGATGTTTGTTTTTCCGATTCCCAACTCTACCATTCCCTGAGGCTATCCTGCGTCCCCAAAACCAGAGTATCAAAAATTTTTCTGCACCCGCATCGATGCAACTGGCTACTGGACAATCCAGCCTTCATGTGAGCGCGAGTAAATGACATTCTCGTATCAGATCGGACTATTCTCTGGCGCGCGCCTTGGTGCTTATGTGCCGCATCATAAAGACATGCTGTCCAGGGCATTCAATGTCGAGCAAGTTCCCTCCTGAATCCTTACGCACACTGTGCTACTTACAGGCGATGTGATGATGACGAAGGATATGGAATTGGTTTTGATGCCCGTAGCAGGTCGCCACAGGATGTACTGGACGGTTGACTCCAACTGACCCAGCGACACGTGAAATCATGCCATGCTTCTTGAGGCTCTAAAATCGCACGAATTTGCTCTTTTACTAAGCTCTCAAGAGGTTGACGAATTCTCTTCGGATCGAGCCAATAAGCAACCTAGTGGATAGATAATAATTGTCGATCTGCACGCGCTGTAACGACTCCTTCATCACAATGGGCTTTTACATCTTCATGAACTTGTGCATATGAAGCTGCAGTCCTCATCTCGTTCTCAAGCTTAAGCCAGCGTGGAATAATGGTAACGATAGTCGTATTTGAAGCCTCGGAGTTTTTTGGAGCAATATATCAAGGTTTAAAACCCCTACACAATTCATTAAGGATATTCCGAAAAGTAATATCTTGAATGATTCCAACAATCTCAACAAGCTTGCTTTTATCGCTATCCTCACTAACGCTCTGGGCCCATTGGATGAGCGATTCCTTTAGCTCATTGACTGAGTTAATGAGGTTATATTGAGTTCTCCAATGTGTTATAACAGAGGCAATAAGTGCGTTTTTCCTTTCCATTCCTAGCTTTCTCGATCGCTTATAAATCGGCGTGTTGTAATTAGCTTCGGTGGAAAAACCTCACGATATCAATAGCCTCTTTGAAGATATGCTTCACGGTCATCGCTTTGTGAGGCTTTTATATCTAAAAGATCCTTAAAAAAATAGCTGGAAGCCATAGGAATCGCAAAGTATCATAAAAGCGTGTTGAAGCAGTGATTGGCGCTGCAAAATATCCCAAATAGCATCGTAGAGCACGTATCTGTCGATAAAGAATTAATACATTTGCAATCGATTTCTCCATGAAAAAGTGTCGCTAAAAGTGCTTCAAGTTGGTGTAAAAGCCACTCAGTAATATTCTTTGCATTTAGGCGTTTATTTCCTTGAGGCAATAGAGCCAGGATCTTTGCGGTGTGGTAATAGTAATCACCATAACACGTTGATGTAAGGCTTCACGCACGAAAGGCTGTGATCGCATGGAAAATGGTCGATTTCCAACGAAAATCGCAGGGGCAAGAGCGCGGTCAATCCGTGATTCTAACGTATCAACTTTGATCCCATCTTATAGCTCCATTAGGGTCTTTTTTCTTGTTCGTTGAAGCAATTGTAACGCTGCAGGACAACTTTCAATGTGCTGGGGGAAGCGGTGTGATTCTTCATACTTGAGAGGTCTCTGTGACGAAGATGTCGTGGACCTTATATGGGTCATCACTTGTATCTCAGTTCAAGGTTACAACTTCGGCGAGAGTCGTACACCCACAAATAGACTGTACATGTATGTGATCATATTTTTGAGAAGCCTGGTCTTTATCTTGACGAGATGACAGTGTTTCTCGCAGATGAGTTTGACCTAGAGGTAACACCGAGTACTATTAGCAGAGCGCTCTCCTTAGTTGGCTGATCGAAGAAAGAGCAGAACCCCGACCTAAGAGATGAATGATTTATGCAAATACAGCATAAAGAAAGTTGCTACCTATATTCTAAAAGACTGCCTAGGCCAGGCCACAGAATAACAAACACTATAGAAAAAATGGGTAAACTTTCAGTGTATTAGTTATGCTTAGCGTGAAAAGTGAATAAACACTGACAGCTTCACAAAAGGTGGTACTTTTAGTGCTATACTAGACTTCATAGCTGTGAGCTAACAGGCACATATAAGCAGAGGCAAATATAAACACTAGAATATCGACACCTAGGCGAGGCATGAAGTTCAGCTATAAAAACCCTAATAGCAACTGTAATCAAAACTACAAGGATACATATAGTAGTAGCCTGCATAATACTTCATATTGTGAAAGGTCAGGGTATATGATGTCATGCGTCCATCCATTCACTGTACAACGCAGAATTAATGCCTCCAGAAGATCAACTGTACTCGTGGATGATTACACAGCCTGCACAACACGCCCATCAGCTGAAGCGAGCCGTCCCGGCATCTGAGCAGAGATTCAAGGAGCAGCGGAGCTACATCGGAGGGAGAAATAATATACGCCGTGTGCTCTCTAGTGAGAATATCAAAGTTGTGGCTATCTGGATTCTGTTTCCTAGCCAATGGCTATTTGAAATTACGATTGAACAGTCTACATTCGCAACTGATAAATCGATTGGAGAACCCCAAGCGCACAAAGGCACTAGTGTTAGGATATAACGACTGGCGTTTCATCAATCTGGAAGTAGCTAGTACTACAAACACTCCCCTGGAAAATCAGTCGTAGTGAGGTAGTTCTTCAAACTCACATCGCCGCAAACAACCCCCTTCAGAAAAGCCCGTGCCACAACCTCAGCACCAACTTCACTGGTATGAGTATGGTCATGAGGGTAGTACGAATGCACCGTGTTCTTGCCCAATTCATCATAGATATCAGCCACGTAGGCTCCATGATCAACATATTCAACCCCGGCTGTCTTCGCAGCCAATTCGGCATATCCTACAATTCGCGACGGCGAATAGGAGAAAGCACCCGTCTCCCAAGGGTTGTCTGGCGTTTGACTGGATATGATTACATGGGCACCCTTGGCCTTGAATAT
Organism: Eurotiales sp. R13A2; assembly: GCA_023625935.1. Classification (NCBI taxonomy): domain Eukaryota; kingdom Fungi; phylum Ascomycota; class Eurotiomycetes; order Eurotiales; species Eurotiales sp. R13A2. The sequence goes on from JAMAFV010000083.1 coordinate 7,572, forward strand.
TGCGGCAGCATCCTCAAGATACGCAGGAAATGTCAGAACCGTCTCGGAAACTCCGTCATATGTGGTCGAACATGTCTGTGACCCATTGCCTGGACAGTCGGTGCGCCCGTTGTCGGTTGGAGTTAAAGACCCACCGTCGTTGTGTCCGAATTCGATTACAACAAAGTCTCCCGATTGCACCTTGGAGGCTATGGTGGCGAAGTGTCTCTCTCGCGTGTAAGACCGAGCACTGCGTCCGGCGACAGCTTGGTTGCTCACTGTCAAAGACATGTAGGGTGTAATATATTGGCCCCATCCTATGGACTTCATCAGCGCGCCTGGCTTCGGACAAGAGCATAAATTCATACGGACCATTCGTGCCTTGGCCACCACCCCCGGCAGCCATGGTCGAATCACCTGCAAGATAGATCGTCGTGGCCGTCACAGTACACAACTGAAACGCTCCAAGAGTGCAGAGCGTTGAACGTGTGTACTTCATCCTGAATATGCACTGTATTATTTCAAAATGTTTTCCTTGAAGCTGAAGCGTATTGACTTTTCACACGTGGCCTGAATCTTTGCTGGGTATATAAGATTCGAGAAGAAGAGTTGAATAATTCCCCTCTTTCTTAAGCAGAGTCGTTCCCGCAGCCTCCCACCGTAGCCACCATATGCTTGCAGATTTATATGCACTGGATAGTGGGGACTGCAAATTTTCACGGATTATCCGATCTAGAGATTCACGAGAAACTCAGAAAGCAACCGTCATTAAACTCTGCGTAGGCGCGGACGGGTAATATCGGCCTGAGGCACTTCGTCTGCCGGAGGAATCCAAGGAGCTGAAGACGGAGAACATACATATCAAAGAGGTAGACGATCGAAACCCAACTACATTGTCCTCTGAGGAGAAATATGCCACTCAAGCGGCCCTTTTGGAGACTGGATTACGAGGCTAGTAGTACGCTTGGTATTCAAGTCATAGCCTGGGACGAGGGTCGATTTGATGACACTGTCCAGTCCAGTGGAAATCCGTGTAGATCAATACTATGTAGATGTCGATCCCTACTTGATAGGGATAAATTTAGCCGAAAGCTCCGACTACACGCGCTGCCAAATGAGTTCGTTCCTTCTGCCAGGGTTCGCACAAAATATCACAATGGCCAAGCACTTGGGTCAATTTAAAATCCTCTGCTGCACCCTCAACTTTGACGAAATGTGCTTAAACCCTCATCATAGCTCGAAGTTATTAGCTGGAAACCAGGAATCTTTTGACAAGCTTGCCACGATGAAGATCTTTTCTGCCTTCACAGCCATCAGTGGGCTTATCGCTAGTAAGAGTCCCTCTCCAGGGCACAATTCTGTATCCATGCCTGACTGGTGTAGTGGCCCAAGCATGCTATTTAACAGCACACTCGAGCACTGCGGGAGATTTCAATGTGCAACATTCCGCTCCTTCTGGTAGGGTTATCACTGGGATACAGGATCCGAAGATCAATTCTAATCCAGTATCTAGATCACGGTGGCACACCACAAATAATCACTGGAAGCAAAGGGTCTTGCAGCTTTTCTGGCAACATTGAAGATAATTGCAGTGTCCAGAATGTCCAAGAAACCGGGTGCGGCACCCTCTACTTCACTATTCGTGCTCCTGGCAAATAGAGAAAACGGTTATTTGTGAGATGTATCTAGCCTTGCGAATCGCAGGGGATTTTGTGAGGGGTCCATGAATGGAGGTTGCATCAGTCCGAGAAGCGGAAAATAGTAGTAGCATCGATATTCTTCTTGAAGCTAGACACGTTCTTAGAGCACTTTATCAGTGTATACTCTCCATCTGTCGTATTGGTGTGGTTTATGCAGCTAACCCTAATTAGTTGGAGCTACAATAACTGATGGTGCGAAATAGCGTACAATATCTTGCGAAATCACTACGAATGAATTTTATGTCCAAATTTCCTGCACGCCCGCCAATAGATATCCACAGTGAATGATAAGATAGGAGACCCTTTGGTATCATATTTGGCTTACAGTACAGGAAGGCTCCACAGTGTTCAAACAGATATTACCCTCGTGGCTTTCATATTTTCCCATCCCAGGCTTTTTAAATGTTCCCCTAGCCACCAGGAATACGAAGCCAACGCTGCAAGATCTAGGCTGAGTATCCAGCCGCAACAATTTTAGCTTGCACAGCATTCTCGGTGGCGTCAGAAGGATAGCCAGAGGTCATGACCCCTTCATAGATTGTCCCCTGGCCGCCGACACTGTTGTTACCACCGATATCAAGAATGATTGCACCTTCTTTATGCATCGGTTTGTAGCCACTCCTGTCTGGGCGGGCACCTTCATAGTAGGTGGACAGCTCATCAGAGGCAGCGTTCCCACCTCGAATAGCCCTATGATTTGGCTCTCCCTTCAACATTGCTGTGACGAATCGCCAGGTAATAGACGGATCATCGTTGTTAACACCATTAGAGAGACCGGAGACAAGTCATTTTCAAAATCAGCCATGATCCAAGGCACTCTACCGGCACCGGCACCTCCAACATATTGTGCTGTACCGTCGCCAAAGTAGATAGCTTCCATATGGCCGTTGCCGGTATCAGTGCTGCTGGTTTCGGCATTGCCGTAATTGAAATTACAGTCGTCATTATAATGAGTCCCATCAAGAACTGCGTAAATACCCTCTGGTTTGTCATCTGTAGCGGCGTCTCTTGCATTGTTATTGCGATACCCTGTGCCAGGTAAAATGTAAACACCATATACCTTCTAACTATCCAATCTTATTTGTACACTAGCGGCATTGGCTAAATTATCAGCACCACCGGAGGCTGGCCCTTTCCAGCGACCCGCAGGAGCCCGAGTAAGGTTGTTGTCATGGCCAGACTGATCATAAATAATCCTGATATATCATGTAGTGCCAGAACAGAAAGAATCTTGGATTGTAGCATTTGCACCACTGCCGACAGAAAGAGGCGTAATGGTGGTAGCAACATCCGACTGATGTTGCACCTGATAAAGTGAACCCATGTATGTATTATAGAGGGCACGAGTTGTCTCGTGTGCTGTCATACATGGTGTGCCTCCCGACGCATAGATATCGCAAGGCCCAGCTACAACGAGAGAGCTGGTAGCAAGTAGGGTAAGAGCTAGAACGCCAGCGCGCTCATAGCTTGGTTGTAAGGACATTCTCTTCCAATCACTGAGGATAAAACAGTCACCTCGATAGGAGGACAATGTTTGATTAGTACGTGCAAAGACAAATCCTACATACATGCCTTGGGTAAGGGTTATTAGCAGGCATTTATATCAATTTTCAGATCGAATGGAATCCATTCATTTAGAGGTCAGATTTCTTCTATGATACTTTCAAGTGGTCCTCGAAACGTAGGCGTCGTGTGCCGCTTTGTCTCACAAAACTAAAGGCGCAGAAATGACTTCCGGTCTTGACTGGTGGAATAGGTGACTAATGTAACCAAATTTTCAAGGATTCCCTTCAAACCGTTCAGGCACAAAGAGGTCGGTTAATTCCCTAATTGGTGCAGCTTCGTGATGGGGATTTAAGCTTTTGGCTTGGCTGCACTAAGATTCTCAAGGACATACCCCCGCACTACCAAGTAGAGCTAAGATTCACAGTACCCAACCAATGTTAGTACGAGTGTATTCCCATAATTGAGAGGATACTGAGACTGGTCTGTGTTGTTGGTTTGGTTGGAGAAAATTGGGGGCTAATACGGTCAATATGATTAATTACTTTCACTCATCTGTGACATTCCCGTGAACCGACATAGAAAACAACGCTTTATATACCACGACTTCGCTAAATTGGTTTCACTCGTGAATTCAAATCACTTTCAACTTCAAGTATTCCATCATCATGAAACTAAGCAGCAGCGTATTTCTCACCTGTTTCGTTTTCGTTATGCTACCTTTTTTGGTCGCTTCCCAGCTCTCCGGCTCAGTGGGACCACTGACATCTTCATCCACAAAAGGAGCACATAAAACTTGTAATGTATTGGACTATGGAGGCAAAGCAGATGGTAAAACAGACTTGGGTCCCGCTATTATTTCTGCTTTCGAAGCGTGCAGTAGTGGTGGCTTGGTGATAATTCCCTCAGGCAACTACGCCCTCGCAACATGGGTGACGTTGAGCGGATGCAATTGGGCTCTTCAGTTGGATGGCATTATAAACCGCACTGGAACGTCTGGAGGCACTATGATTGTCGTTGAACATTCCAATGACTTCGAGATGTTCAGTAGTACGGGAAAAGGCGCTATCCAAGGCAACGGATATGTATTTCACGCGCAGGGAGATCTCTCGGGACCCCGTATCTTACGCTTAGTATCCGTCACCAATTTTTCTATTCACGATCTGGCACTGGTCGATTCCCCTGCCTTCCACCTTGTCATGGACACGTGTACGAATGGTGAAGCTTACAACATGGCGATCCGGGGAGGCAATGAAGGCGGGCTTGACGGTATCGATTTGTGGGGAGCTAACCTATGGGTTCACGATGTAAGCTTCTTGTTCACCGTTCAGAATGCCTTATTTCAAAGGCTAATGTCACAGATATCGCAGATAATGGTTACAAACAGGGATGAATGTGTTACAGTCAAGGTATTGTCACCAGAAAACGGACTCGCGTGCTTCTTTAGGTCATGCATTCTTCTGACTGAATAATTCACAGAGCCCTTCGAAAAATTTACAAATTGAACAAATCTATTGCAATAGGAGTGGAGGGTGTGCCCTTGGCTCTCTCGGAGCCGACACCAATCTCAGCAATATTCTCTATCGTGATATCTACACCTGGTCATCCAATCAGATGATGTTGATCAAAAGTAATGGAGGAAGCGGTACTGTCTCAGACATCACTTTTGGCAATTTCATAGGTACGGCGGTAGTGCGCACAAAGTGTGTTTGATTATTTTAACTGAACTGAACGATTGTAGGTCACGGGAACGCATATTCATTATGGGTCGATAGCTCGTGAAGCGGTATAAGCCCAGCACCTGGTAATGGCATAGAGCTTACTGATATTACCGTCACAAACTGGAAAGGTACAGAAGCGAATGGTGTCCAGCGCGGTCCCATTCAGGTCCTATGTCCTGACGCGGTCCCTTGTACGGATATTACGATCGAAAATTTTGCTATGTGGACGGAATTTGGCAGTAGCCAAGAGTATAAGTGCCAAAGTGCATACGGCTCAGGCTTTTGCCTCAAACCAGGTAGTGGAGGCTCCTACAACGAAGTGACCATTACAGTCTCATCTCCTCCTGCGGGATACTCGGCACCTACTATGCCCTGGGATCTTGCTAGCTCCTTTGGAACTAGCCAGCCCATTCCTATCCCTACCATCCCAGCCTATTTCTTTCCTGGTACAACCCCAATCAAGCCTTTAGCTAAATAGCTTTGGCTCAAGAGAAAAATCCTCTTGATGCTTATGCAGATGTCAGGTAGATACTACTTTCGTTGTCTTTCAGTAGCTGATAGAATTATTGAGAAATTGAATGAAAACGTGTATTGTATTTTATTCATGTGTGTCTGATCAAGAGAAGTAGCCGGCATAGACATGCCATACCTAATGCAGCAAACATGTCACGGACCTGGATCCACCTTAATTATACAGCGTTGTGTCGAGGTACGCTAGGCTTAGTTGAACCACACAAAGGTTCGAAGGTTGTCGTCGATAGAGTAGGCTAAGTAAATAGAGTAACAATAGTCGATCGGG
>JAMAFV010000084.1:0-12456 GCA_023625935.1 Eurotiales sp. R13A2
ATATTATATATTTTTTAGATATATTTTAAATATATAAAAATACATAATAATATTATTTTTAAAGAGATTATTTTTTATATTTTTTTAAATTTAATAAAACTATTTCTTTATTAATAAAATAATCTTTAAATATTACTATAAATTTTATTATTAATCTTAATTCTTTTAATAAAATTAATTAATTTTATATTCTTTTTTTTTATATCTTTTATATTAAGTAATAATTTTTATAAATATTTAAATTACTAATATTAAGAAAAGCTATATCATAAAATTTCTTTTTTATATATTTAAATAGTATTATTTGTAAGATTATTTCTACAGCTAAATAACTTTAAGAATAATAATAGATATTATATATAATACTAAAAACTCATTTAATACTTATACTGATTAATTCTATATCTAAAAAATCTTTAATTATTTAAACTACTATTAGATATATTTTTTTAATCTATTTCCATTATACTAGTGAGTCTTTTTTTAGATCATTTAAAATATTTAAATTTAAATCATAAATAAAATATTTATATTTTAAAATAATTTTTTACTGATTTATTCATCACAGTATTACCAGTATTATAAATATTAATAATAAATCCTAAAAAAAATATTAAATTAGTTATATAGATATAAAATATTATTATAAAATATTATTATTAAACAATATATCTTAATAACTAAATTATCTTAATTATTAGATATTAGATATTTATTTTTTATAAAGAAATAATAAATATTATAAAAATTAATAATATTATTTTTATACTTTTTCTTTTCTAATACAGACTAATAATTAGATAAATAAGTCTAGAAATATAATATAGGATTTAAAATAGCAATAGCTATATATATTAATTTTTTCTTATTATATATTTATAAATAATATTTTAAAAGTTTTTCTTTCTCTATACTGAATATATTAAGTAAGAATTCTTCAGCATTATTCTATATATCAGAGATATATTTTTCCAAATAAATAAAAAAAGAATTATAAATCTACCAAACAAAATAAATTATTACTAATTTTAATACTAATAATGATTAAATTATTTTGTAAAATAAAAAAAAAATAATAATAAAATATTTAATCTATAACTATTTATTATTAATTAATAAATATTATTTAAAGTTATTATTATTATATCATAAGATTAATTCTAATCATAAAAGTCTTACTTAAAATATTATTAAAAATATTAAATTTTAATAAATTATTACATCAAGTATCATCTTTAATAAGATTATATAATCATATTATAATTCTTTAAATTAGTTCTTATATGCAGGGCTGCTCCAGATTTTTTTACTAAATTGTTAAATCTAAAACATAAAAATAATCAACATTATATTATTTAGTAATATTACTTTCTTATATCTTTACAAATGTTATATTATATTTAGTTAAATTAGTAAAAAATATTATTTTATTATTTTTATTCTTATTATTTTTTTTATATATATTATCTAGTTTTAATTATTAAATAATATCAGTTATAATTAACTGAATAATATATGTAAAATATAATAATTAATTTTATTCTATATTTTAATTAACACTGTTTTCTTTTAAATAATCCTTTAATATACTGATTAATTATTATCTATTATTACTTATATTATTAGCAGTTAAAGCAAGTAATCAATTATATATTTTGAACTTTTTCAAAATATTATAAATAAGCAAGGCTATAAACTTGTTAGTATAAGAATCAGGAATATATTTAAATTTAAATAATATCTTATAATGTTCCTATATTTCATTAATATAGGATCCAATAATTCTAAGAAATGAAAGATTATTGGAACTTGTTTATATATTGAGTATCAGTAAGACTTTTATTAAAAAGCTAAGATTTTTAAATAATTCTCTTTTAATATTATAAGAGTATTATTGAATTAACTCCTGTATTTTTTTCTAATAAGATATTTAAATTAAAAAATTTAATATATTTAATAAGATTTAAAATTCAGTATTTTTAACAGTACAGAAAAAAAGATTTAATAAGATAATTATTTTTGTGAGCTAATAAAGAAAGTTTTTAGCAGAATTTAATAGGATTATTTAATAGGAATTAGTAATAATATATAATAAGCTTTAATAACTTTTCTTTATTATTTAGAATAAATAATATTATCAGAAATTATTATTTTATACTGATTAGTGATATATATATTTACTTATATAAAAGATGTCCAAATCAGACTGACTATCAGTCATTAAATCTGATTAAGATTTTTTATATTTAAAAGATTATAAATGTTTTGTTATACTGCTGGGACTATATTTATAATATATTAAATATTTTAGAAGTGTATAATTATAAAGACACTGCACAAGAGATAGATTAATTATAAAAGTAGTAATCTATCTATAATTATTTTATATTTTAACTTATCTTTTGCTTGCTTATTATAGATATTAATAATTTAAATAATATTAATTCTTAATTTCTTAATCAGTAGTTATTTGATTCTATTATTTAAAAAAATTATTTTTATATTTATTCTTATATTCTATATATTAATTATTATAAATTAAATAAATAAATAAGTTTTTAAGTAAAGAATTGAATAATAATAATAGTCTATTTATAAATAAACTTGATAATAGAGATAATAAAGAAACTAATTCAATAAAAAGATTATCTCCAATATCTAAGGATAGATAAATAAATCAATATTTATATTTAAAATAATAGGATCTTAAGATTCAGAATTCATGATTAATAGATAATTGTATATAAAATATAGATAATAATAGATTATAATATTAACAAAGAAATTCACTAAAATAATAATATTATTATATTAGAATAAGACTAAGATATTAAATCTAAGAGATAGTATAGTATAAAACTCCTAGCTAAAATTAATAGATTACTATAAGATAATAAAATTAAGATAGTTTTATTCTTAAAAAGTTAACTATATAGTAATTTTCTATATTATTAAATTTATTTAATATTATTATTATATAATTATAAGAATAATAGCCCACAGTATCTATTATATATTAACAGTAAGCTATCTTTCTTATAAATATAGAAAAACTTATTTTTATACCACTGGAACTTTTTATATATTCTGATAGTATAATATAAAATCTCTAATCTTTTATACTATAGAAATATGCTATATTAATATTATTTTTGTTATTCTCACTTTCAAAGCTATAATCATTAAATTAATCTTCTGATTTTACTGAAAAATCAAGATATAGATTTTATAAAAATAAATACATCTATATACTACTTAATTATATAGAAATATTATTTATAAATATTATTTAAATCCTTTTCTTTTTTAGTAATATTCTTGAATATCTATTTAGTGGAGCTATAATAAATTTATAATTCTTACTTAAGTATAAAGTATAAAAACTAGAAATCTAGAATACTATCTAGATTTTCTGTTCTGAGAATTCTTCAGCCTATACTAAATAAGTCTTAAAAATATATTATTGTTTTCTTGTAGAAAGAATTTTAATATAATTAATAATAAATATTTATTTAATATTATTATAATAATTAGTGTTTTAGCTATAAATTTTAGAAAATCTCTTATATATTTAAATTTTTATTATAAAATAGTATTTATTTTTTTATTTAATTTTAATATATATAGAAGTATTATCTATAAATATTATAAACTAATTTAAACTAGTATATTAAATGGGACTATAATATATTAATTATATAGCTATACTATAATTTATACTCTAAAGAATCAAGGATATATAAATATAATTCTATGTAGATTTTAAATAATTTTATATAGTCTAGTTGGTAATTAATAATAGTTTGATTCTGTTACTAGTCATGATGTGGTAATAGTACTTATAGTCTTACAAATATTATTAGTATATTAACTAGGCCAGCTTGATAGGCTAATAACCAGGACTTTTGTTTTATATATTTAATTTTAATATATATAGAAGTGTTACCTATAAGTGTTACAAACTAATTTAGACTAGTATACTAAGTAGGACTACAATATATCAATTATGTGGCCATACTATAATTCATACTCTAAAGAATCAAGGATATATAAATATAATTCTGTATAGATTTTGAACAATCTTATATAGTCTAGTTGATAATTAGTAATAGTTCAATTCTATTATTGGTCATAATATACCAGTAATATTTGTAGCCTTACAAGTATTTATTGATATGTTAATTAAATTAGTTTGATAGGTTAATAACCAGGACTTTTTTTTAGTTATTAATTTTAAATTTTTAATATATATAGAAGTATTATCTATAAATATTATAAATTAATTTAGATTAATATACCAAGTAGGGCTATAATTATTAATCTAGAATTCTAAATAGAGTTATAAAATTTATAGTTTAAACTATTTATATTTTTTAGGACTAGATAAATTTAAATATAATTAATATTATATAAAAAAAGATTTGAACTGAATCTTAAGTTTTATTATAATATATTAAGTCACTAATTTAGACAGTATCTGTTAGGCAGAATTAATAGTCATATATTTATAAAATTTAAAGCTATTCAGATATTCTTTCTATATTTATACCCTACAAGTATATAAGAATATAAAGAATATTAAATAATATTATTTAGTAACAGTAACAAGACTTAAAGATATATTTATATCTTATAGTTTAATTTATATAAATATTTAATCTATTTATTATATAGACAATATTAACTATATAATATTTACTTAATATTAAAATCTATACAGAGATATATATATATCTACATTTATAGACTAATTATTATTAAGAATCTATAATACTTTAATATAATCTGAACCATAGTAATACTTATAGAAATTATATTAAATTAAGACAATAAACTTTTTAGTATAAATAAATAATCTATAACTTTATATCCTTTCTATCATTTAAGATAGCATCTTATAATATCTAAATAATCTAATATATTATTTATATTTATTATATTATCTATATTTATTTAAATTTTAATATTAACATTAACTTAAAAAATATTATTACAGATTTTATTAAACTAAACTATTTATAGTATTATACAAATATAAAATTAGAAATCTATTTATTTATTAATTTAATATTAATACTATTTAATAAAACTATTAAATAATTATTTTAGATAACAATCTAGTTCTAAATTCTTATTTTCTATCTTATTTATTAAACTAATATCTAGTCTTTTAGCTCTTTCTATTTTTTATTTTTTTTAATTCTCTTCATTAATATTTATCTCCTCTTCAATGTTTTTATTATTAGTATTAATCTTTTTATTATTAGTATCTATATCCTTACTGTCCTCTTACTCATCATCTTCAACTATAAAATCTTTATTTTTATTAGAATTATCATTATTTTCTTTATTCTTATTTTTATTATCTTTATTATTTTTATTATCTTTATTATTATTAATTAATACTAATCTATTAGAGAGTAAGTATTCTTTATTATTTTTTATTCAATTTAATTAATAAAATATATTTTAAGAATAATAATATTATTAAAACATATTATTATATCTTTACTATAAAATAAAGATTTAATTTTTTAGTACTGTTAAATAAAGAATTTAATTTTAATTTAAATATTTTTAGCAGAACAGTCTAATATCTGAAGATTTTTATTTGCAGTTAACAAAACTTGTTTCTCTATTCTAGTAATTAAATAATATAATTAGTGTCTAAATATATTCTGTGTAGTAAATAATTTATAATCTTATATATATATATTAATTAAAAAATATTTAATATTATTATTTACTATTATTTTACTATTATTAATTTTAAGCTGTATTTCTGATAGAAATTTCTAAGCTTAAAGATTATAGATAGTTTTCTTAATATTTTTTATAGTTTTCTGTTTATTTTAATATTTATATAACTTACTCTCTTGAAAGTGTTTTTTTATAAAATATTCTATAGCTTATTTTTTAAGAGCTTGATGGGTTATTTTATCTGTAGTTTATTTAATTTAAAATTAATAAATCTTTTTAAACATATTATCTAGAAATATTACTATTCAAGAGTATTTTAGATTTTTTTTCTTTTAATATATATTATTTTTTAATCAGTATTATCTTTTCTTCAGTATATTAAATCATTACTGGTTAGCTGCTGTCATTTAGCTATAATATATTAAATATTTAAATTGTTTAATAGTGTTTTTAAAAATATTTTGATTATAACTATAATAATAATATTTTATAATAATAAAAATATATATTTTTTATATTTTTGTTATTATACTATAAAATAGATTTAAAAATAAAAAATAAAAGCATTAAAAAATAACTAAAAAGATAGAATTTTAAAAATATTATTAATTATTAAATAATAAAAAAAATAAAACTTTTTTAGTTTCTTTTATAATTTTTTTCTTTATTAACACTATTTTTTTAATTCAGAAAATTTTTAAATTATTAAATTAGAATCTCTGGATATATTTATCAGTTTTATTTTAAAAATCTTTTTATCTGCTATTCTTTTAAAGACAGTTCCTGCATTATAAATCTTTCTTTATTAAAATTAAAGATATATTATTCTCTAGTAACACTTATTAATAATATTATAATATTACTAATATAATAATAAGCACATTCTTTATCCATTATAATATAGCACCAAAAAGAAGAGAACAATCTAATCAGGCCAAAAAATATGCAGAGATCTATAAAGATTATATACTAAGTAAGTTTTTTATATAATTCTCTAATAACATTATTAAGTAACATTCTAATATCTAAATTATAATCTATGTGTTAGATCATTAATAAAAGCATAAAGAAATCCTTACCAAATAGAAAATCAAAACACAGAAATAGACTCTACAAAAATATAGTTATACTTAATATAATTATAAAAATATTAAAGCAAAACCTATAATAAAACAATTAATAAAATATAACCAACAAATAAGTAAATTTCTATAATTTTTTTAATAGTAATAAGATTAAATAATATTTTATAGTATTATTTTATAAAATTCAGTACTATTAATCTTAACTCAATTTCATTATTCTTAAATCAATCTTTATTAAATAGATTTAATATATCTTTTTAGAACTTAAATATAATAATTATTAAATTCAGACATCTGTGTTAAATACTTTATAAAACATATCTAAGTATATTATTACAATATATTTTAAAGGTAACATTCCTTAATAATATTTATTAATAAAGTTTACTAATTTATAACACAGCTATAAATCTTACTACTATATATTGTGGCCAAATCATAATCTAACCAAAAGATATATATTTTATTAAAGAACTTCTAGAAATCAGCAAAAAGCTTTATAATATAGGTCTTAAATATATTATATCATAAAAGCTATAACTAGATCATAGTAAAGAAAAATATTAACTTAAGAATAAAAGATATAAGCTTATATCTTATATATTATCTGATAGTGGTAGCTCCTAAATCTCATTTAACATTTTAAAATATTATAAAGAAATATTATTATCAAGTGGTTAGTTTAAAGAGAAAAGTTTTAACAAAAAAAGCCTAAATTAGTAAAGAATTTTCAAAATAATAATACTTTTATTTTAAAAAGATTATAAATAGAATAGATTAAAAGGCTTAATTAAGGAAATTTAAAGATAGAATTAGTTTAATATAGTCTTTTATAATACCCTAAAAATCAAAATTAATTTATATTCTCTAAAATATACTTATTATATAGATTATTAATCTAAAATATAATACTAATAATAGTTATTAGTAACATACATTATTATTATTATAATTTTAAACTATATATAAATATAAAAATTTATATTCCTATATAGAATTTCTTATATATAAAATAAGATTTTCTCATTTTAATATAGAAAATCTTACATACAATTAAAACTTCCCACATAAGAAAGATAAATATGAAATTCCTATATAGAAATTCTTATATTAAAACAGGATTTTCCTAATTATTATATGGAAATTCCTATATAGGAATATAAATTCTTATATGATAGTTGGGATTTCCTAATTAGAAAAGAGGGATTTCTATCTTAAGAAATGGAAATTGGGAATTCCCATTAATATTAAAGGAAGATTACTTTTCCCATCCCATATGAGTAAAAGGGAAAAAGTCCCATCCCAGTTCCCGTTTCAGTGCCCACCCTATTGTATAGGATATGTTATCTCTTTTGATTCAACCACCCTTTCTCTGGATCAGCTATTTAATCAGATCTGCTCACTATACTCTTCAAATGTTATTCATTTAGCTTCATAAAAGATTGAGTAGACTTAATAATATCTTTACGCTGGGTCCTTTACTCTATATATTATTATTTTATATTAAATAGTCTATCAGCACCTTCAAAAGATACAACCTAAGAGCTTTTAATATTTAAGCATAATTCTTCATCTTTTTAGCATTAATAAATTATTAAACTTATAAAAAGTGTTCTTTAATTATTAAATTCTATATTTTTAGACACCCATAATAATTACATATTAAAATATTTCAGCAGTGAGATAGCCCTGAATCCGACTTGACCACACCGCTACAGCCTAGTAAGGTCTGATGTGAGCTTAGCAAGGACGATCACGAGAGCGTCTAGATTTAACACTACTATCTAGAAATGCTAGGATATAAGACTAATCACAAACTACCCACTCTGCTCAAGCTTTTGTAAGTGCTTTATTCATAATGCTCACCAAAAAAACATTTCTATACAAGAACAATTAATCAATAGCCATGCTCAATTACATCAGTCAGTCAATAAACAGCTATTATTAACTGGTTATACAAAATAATGGTTCCTCTACAGTATTTGCTGGATGCACAAAGCATATCATTAATTAAATATTATGTCTTACCGGCTTGCGTGCTATCAGATCCCAAGAGTGCTGTTAATATATTCCAGCATCCCTGTCAAAGCAGTTAAGAAATTAATAGTAAATTAATTATAGCATCATTCACATTATTATAAACTATATGTGTATAACTTAATAGTATATACACTATCCCTGATTTTTTCTTCTAACTTTATAACAGTCTAGGCTAAAACACTAACAGCCTCAGGAGCTTATCACTCTGTCACTTCAAAACCAAGATAAATCCGCTCTAGTCATATCTTTTCTTCTAGGTGACCATCAATCATCATAGCGCCCAGCATATCTTTATCAGTCCATCTTTGCCACTCAGGCAAAGCATAAGAAAGTTGTCTTGAGACACCAATATTAGATAGAACTGTGGTCCGCAGACCAGATCTAACAGCAGCCGTCATAAAGAGGAAAAAAGCAGCTCCTTGAATCATGATCAAAGATCAATACTGTACTATCTACCATTGTATCAAGCAGCTACACAACAAAATAAAGATTTACACTGATTGAGGTTTCCTCAATATATTTCGCGCGGCCGATCAATTCAACAAAATTCAAGAAGATTCGACAATTTTGAAGTACTGTATCTGTCTGTCATCAAATTATATTTGGTTCCTTTAACGTAGTTTTGTGTAATTTTATGTTATTCTCTTACGCCCCAGTTTACTATAGTAACAAATTGCGCAACACATGGCCTACCTAGTCGGGGAGACCTGATTTATGATCAAAAGATCTATTACCATAACTTAAAGTATGACAATTAATTTATAAAAGAAACAAATATTTAAAAAATAACTCAGGATTTATAATCAGGAATTAATTATGAATAATATTTGCACTTTTTTAGGTTAGGGGCCGCCTTTTGGATTTACTCTGCTTACTGTTCTTATAGGTACTGCTGCTACACCATTTCTGACCCCTCCAGCTCATCCATAGATTCCTATATAGGTTTCTACTTAACCTTTACCATCTTACAGCCGGACGCATCAACCTGACAGTCCATAATATGTTTGTACTCCCATCGATCTCTTAGATCTAAATTATCATTATCTATATTAGGATTGAATCTATCAGTCGTAAGCCCCAGTTTACACTCTTTAAAGTTAGACACCGCTTATGGAGACTTGATGTATATTATATCACTTTGTATTTAATACTATCTATTAGATCTAGTCTACAGATTCTTTAGTAACAGACTATCTAGTTTTTTTTCTCTATCTCTCTATAAAAATGCAGAAGCACTTGTTTTAGAGCAATTTAGTTTAAAAATATAAAAATTAATCACTAAATATAATCTAGACTATATCTATTTAAATTTAATAATATAATCTAATAATTTAAAATAATCTATTATATTATAAGTTTTATATAAAACTTCTGAAAATAATACATAGGGATTATTAATTATAGCTAGCCTGCTTAAATATTATAATTTAAAAATCTTAATACTAATTAGAAGATAAAATTTAAAATTTTTTTTATCATAAGGTTCTAATATTTTTTAATAATAATTCCATTATATAATATTTTTTTTATTAATCCTTCTACTAGCAGTGGCTGGAGTATAAAAGCTTTAAAAAAACTTATAATAGATATCTATATTTTTTTTATTTCTATCTACACTCTTATTTCATAAGTCAGATTTTCTCTAACCTAATACTAGGGCTAATATTACTAGATTTTAATAACTATAATATTCTATTTTAGGAGAAGACCTAGTTCCTACAGATTCAGAGCAAGATAAAATAATAGCCTCTATTAATAACAGTTAATTAAAGACTCAAATCAGTGAATTCTAGATTAATAATGGTATAGCAGATGTGGCTAGACAGTAGGTTGGAGCAATTGCAGGGCCTGAAAAGAGATTGTTCTCTGCAAAAGATATCACCAGTTAAAGATATAATTTGTTTAAATCCTTTAGATTATTCTATAATAAAAATTTCTATATGTTAATTTTTAGCATAGTCAGATATTTTTAAAGGAATCTTTATTTTTTATATATATTATAAAAAAATCAACACAGTGATATATATTTAAAAAATATTATAATCTAAATAAAGAAATATATTAAATAAAAAAGATATTAAAAGCTTTATATAGAATCTTTCTAAGATATAGTATTATATTATATTTAATAAGCTTAAATTCAGTAGAAATTATCTCCCATTTAGAACCACTATAATCTTTTATATCTTTACATTATAGAATATCTGTCAATATTTTTTTCTATATCACATCTGCCTCTCAAATTATATTTCTACATTATTATTATTTTTGTGTCTTGTCTGTCCCACTATGGTGAAAAATAGATAAGAGAAGACTCTGCTCTTCTAACTATAGGGTATAGATCAGAAGAGCGGCAGACAATATTAAATCCACCCTTATTATTAGTTATATTACTCCTACAAGTATGAACTTACAGATAAAAATCATTGTGGCTTTTATTCCATATCCTAATAGACTATATCAACCAAGCTTGCCTCAAATCAGCTATTGAATGGCTAAATCAGGGGGTCGCCACCCATAGCATCCCCCCTAAACTGGTAGTTTACTTCCTGGATCAGGGGCTCCTCAATCTGGATACACCTACAGTTGCCCTCTACAGTAGCTCTCAATAGGTCCATAAAGTGCCTCTAAAGTAGCACTGGGAGCCTTAATATAATTATAACAGGCAATCAAAATTACTAGATCAGGGGCTCCTCAACCCCTGGATGGCCGGATGCGGTACTGTGGTTGCCTGATGGGGCAGGAGTCCTGCCCTATCCGGAAACAGGGCCTGTCCTGGGGCCGCGGCGCACCGCAGCGCAGATTATATACATTATTCTACAGTCTTCTGCTAAAAACTTAATATTTATAATAATATATATATCTAAAGATTAAATATAAAATTAATTAATCTGCTTATTTAAAAGTTTTTTAAATATATTAATCTATTATAATCTTAATTTACAGTATTTAGTGATCTGAGGGTTATTATTACTATTAAATTTAATATTATTAAATATAAATATCTCTATAATCTAATCTAATGTATAAGAGAGACATTTATCTTACTTAGAATATATTAAATCAGTATAATATTAAATTAAATATATTTTATAATATAACTTTAGAAATTGTAAAAAAGTAAATTAATATTTTGAAAGATAGTTTTTTAAATACAGATTATAAATTTAATTAGATAGTCTAAAGATACAAAGATTATAATTTTAAATAATAATATATTTTTTTTGTTTTTATTAATCATTAATTATAATAATACTTTAAATATACTAAAAATATTAATCCCACTTTAAATTATTAATCTAAATCAAAGTTGAAGTATTAAAAGTAATAATCCAAATATATCTCTGTTTTTTTTTAGTTATTTTAAAATATAAATAAGTATCTTATACTAATATATTTTTAAGATTTTTTTATTAATTTATTTTCTATGATCTAGATACAAAGAAGATAAAATAAGAATAAATATAAATATTATTAAAGATTTTTATAAGCTATTTAAAATAGATTGAAATATAATGGGCTGAAATAAATAGATTAATTAAAGATAATTATATTATAATTGTAGGAATATGAAACTATTCCTTCAAAATTTATCCAGTTTTGTTCTCATATGCTTCAAAACCATTTCAAA
>JAMAFV010000085.1:0-11692 GCA_023625935.1 Eurotiales sp. R13A2
ATAAATTTTATAATCCTTATAAAATATATAATTTTATAACTCTTATGGGGGAGTGTAGGAATATGAAACTATTCCTTTAAAATTTATTTAGTTTTGTTCTCATATGCTTCAAAACCATTTTAAAAGGGCCTAATACAATGTTTTCTAGTTCATATATTGTCATGGACGGTTGTCACAGATCGTTACGCCAAAGGGTCGGTTGTTACGCCAGTGTGAGAATTGTCATCTCGATGAATCGCCATACGCTGTTACAATGGTCGTTGAGCCTCACAACAACTGGTATAATGGTTCTGTGTGGGTAACACAGAAGCAGATTCCCAATTAGAAAACAAAGAGATTCATGGGATTGACCGTTTACATAGCGGTGCCTAATCGGGTAATCCAAAGGTCATATAAAAGGTTGTTTGGACTAGCTAGCTGACTCTCTTCCTTCCTTTCTCTTCTCATGTTCGATATTCTCGTGTATGCACCCTGGTAGTTAGGAATAGAACTGCTTAAGGCCGGCCCGTCACATAATATCGAACATGAGAAGGATCTTGAATTGGGATATAGCCCCTTATACCGAATGTCAGAGGATGAGCTGGAAGCTGCCCGAGCCTACATCCTAGAGAATCTTGATAAGGGCTTTATTGTACTGAGCAACGCACTGTTTGCTTCATCAATCCTGATAGCCAGAAAGGCAGATGGAGGATTCCGCTTTTGTATAGATTACTGAAAGTTGAATACGATAACCAGGAAGTATTGTTATTTACTACTATTAATTAAAAAAGTGTTCAAGCGACTAAGCAAGACTAAGATCTTCACCAAGCTGGATATCTAACAGAGATTTCACCACATCTGAATACATCCTGAGTCTGCAAAATTGACTATATTCCAATATTATTATAGAATATTCAAGTATAAGATTATATTATTTAAATTAACAAATAAACCAGCAACATTTCAGCAGCTAATCAATAATATTTTTATAAATTATCTAGACCAGTTTCTTATTGCTTTTATAGATGATTTATTTATTTATAATAATAATAAGATTAAACACAAGATCTATATACAGAAAATATTAAAATAATTAAAAGAAATAGATTTTCAGATAAATCTTAAAAAGTATAAATTCTATATTATTATAACAAAATATCTAGAATTTATTGTTATACTAAAAAAAATTAAAATTAATTTTATTAAAATTAAGATTATCTATTTTTAGAAGATTTTAAATACTGTTTAAGATGTTTAATCTTTCTTAAATTTCTATAACTTTTATTAGAAATTTATTAGAGAATATAATTAGATTATAAAATTACTATATTGATTTATCAGATTAAATATCTAGTTTGTATAGAACTAAGATTATAAAAAAATATTCTAATTTCTGAAATAAAAATTTTATAAAGTATTTATACTTATATATTATAATCTTAAAAGATCAATTTAAATTAAGATTAATACTTTAGATAAGATAATTATAACTGTATTATTTTAATAAAATCAAAACTAGAAATAATATTTAATGATTTATTATTTAATAAATATAATAACTTTAGAGTATAACTATGATATTTATAACAAAAAACTTCTTATAATAATAAAAGTATTTTAAGAGTGAAAATTAGAGTTGATTAATCTATATAGATAAAAGACTTTTAATATTTAATTAGATTATTAAACTTTAGAATACTTTATAATTATAAAATCTCTGAATATATAATAAATATATTAATATAAATTCTTAAAGAAATACTATTTTATTCTCTATTATTGATTAAAAAAGATAAATATACTTGCAGATACTTTTATTTACTAAAAAGATAAAGTTATAGTAAATCTAGATTATTAAAACCAAATTATAATTTTTTAATATAAAATTAATAAAGAAATCACTGATAAAGCTGCTATTTTTAATTTAATTATTATAATAATTGATAATATAATTATTGTTTAAATACTTATTATAAATAAAAAATACATAAGAACAGCTAAAACTAAGAACTGAATCTCTAGAAAGGATTTCTAATAAAAAATAGTTAAAGAGTAACTTTAATATAATAGCTGTTTATATATACCTGATAATAGAGATTTAAAGACTTATTTATTAAATAAAATCCATCATTAATTATTTACCATCTATCCAGGCTAAATAAAGCTATATAGATGTCGGAATCTTCGGTTTACCACCGTCAGAGTATAACTAGGATAGCTCTTAACAGTCAAAGTTAAAAGGCTTCTAAGTACAAAAGTCCTATTAGAGGTAAAGTCTTAAAAATAAATATCCTATCTATAAAAAAATATATATTTAAATTATCATAGTTAATTCAAAACAGTAAATAAGAACTAGCTAAAGAAAGAGAAACTAAATTTTTTATATATATAAAATAATTTACTTAAAAATATTATATATTATATTTCTAAATACAATATATTATATTTATAATAAAATATATTATATTCTAAATATAATATATAATACTAAAAATAAATACTTAGATTTAATTAAATTATAATTATATATTTTTAGAATTATTTAATTTTTATAATTTATTCTTTTTTATATTTTTAGTTCTATCCTTATAAAAGTCCTATAATAAGATTTCTATTTAAATAATATTCATAGAATATTATTCCTATAATCTTATTATTCCTGAGATTTCTTTCTTAGAATATTATTTTTAGTGTTTTAAACACTAATAAATAAATACATACTATAATTCTTTTTTAGATGTTATAGCAGCTGTTTTGTGTGCTGCTTATATAAATAATATCTAAATTAATTATAAATTAATTAACTATAATATACTAATTCTAATAATCCTCTTCTCTAAAGACTAGTGTTTTAATAACTTAATAAATAGTCTATATTGTTTACTTATATATAAGTGATTTTCTTTATTTAAAAATGTTTAGATTTATAGTTTTATATTAATTATATTATTAAATTTATTAATAAAAAAAAATAAATTTTTGATTTATATTAAGAAGAAAAATTTTATAATAGTTTTTTTTTATATCTGTTATACTCATCTTTATAAGATTTATATTAAAAATAAGAGTTCTAATTATTATAATAAGTATATTAAAACTTTAGATATAAAATATATTAATCCTTTTTTAATATTTACTAATAAAGAATAGTGGTGGCTTATTATAATCTAGAATAAATTACAGAAAAAAGAAAAGCATATAATATAAAAAATTTTTTATTTTTATAAATAATAGAAATTATTTTAATATTAAGCTAAAGATTTTATTATTTATAATATTAAAAAGATAGAAGAACTAAAAAAGCTAGAAAAATTAAAAAAAAAAAAAAAAAGAAAAGTATTAAAATAAAAAAAAATAAAATAAATAAAATAAAAACAATAAAAATTAATTATAGTAATATTTAATAATTTTATAATTAATAATCTGGATAATATTAATTTTTCTACTTTTTCTTTTTTAATCTAGTTATTAAATAATATTTTTAAATTTTATTATAATAATTTAAATTCTTAACTAATTCTTATAAATTATTTTTTAGTTTATATTCTTTCTATCTTACTAAATAATAGATCTAATTATTTTCTTACTTTTAATTTAGAATTTTCTTTATTTTATATTTCTTATTATTAGCTTTATTATTATTATTTTCTAGATTTTCTATAGATTTAAATAATAAAATATAAAATATTAAATATATTTATATTTTAACAGGCAGTTAGAGTTTATAATTATTATTTTTAAATTTTTAAATAATTCTAAATAATCTATATTTAATAGCATTAAATTTATTATTTAGTTGTTTACTTTTAATATTAAAATTTTTTAAATTTAATATTTATTGTAATAAATAAATTTATTCTCTTTTTTATAAGATTAGTGCATCTTTGCGCTTATAGTAGTAGTAGTAGTAGTAGTAGTAGTAGTAGTAGTATTCATACGCGCGTCTAAGCCTGGGGTGGCTGGCGGAGCTATCTAATTGGGCAGCAGGCCCCCTGCCAATAGGGAAGAATCGAACATGCGTGGGTAGCCGGCGGGAGCCGCCTCGGGCCGCATGGGGGCGGTTAGGCCCGTCATGTGCCTGGTCTTGGTGGTGGTTCCCAGCATAAAGACCCTGCATGGTATCCAGCACGTACACCAAAACAACAATAATAAATAAACAGAACGCCCAATGCTAACAAAAAAGATGTGCATATGTATCTGACAATGCTCTAGGGGGAAGACAGAATGCTGGACTAGCTAGCTAACTAACTATATGCTAACAATAGGGAATAGATATAACAAACGTGTGCGCTAGGAAGGGGGAAAAGAGGTATAAAACAGGATGGTTTAGGGTTTGATTTGGTGGGTGAGATTGGGAGTAGGCAAGCCCGAGGGTAAGCCTGTATGGGTTGATAATATAAGGAATATTCGCGCTTACTGCAAGCGCTGATCTGGGGGGGTTGGCACTTTAAGGAACTATGTTAGTAGTCCTATTTAAAGTATAAATTCTATACTCTTTTATATCTAGGAAGGCTTATTAAAAAGCTTCTATAGATTTATTTTTTAGGCTTCTTTCTAAAGAGTGTCTGTACGCAGCTGTATATAAAGAGAGCATTAAATAAAAATATATCTAATGTTCTGACAGCTAAAATTATAAGGGTATTAGATGAAGTCTATTATATTAATATCTGCTAGAAAGCTGTGTAAAATCAATTTACTTATTTAAAGCTATATTAATATTAAATTTTAAACCTGGATTAGGTCCTGATGTAAACTAAGAGTAATTTTACTCAGAACACTAAGAATCCTTTATATATATAAATCATACTCTGTATGTATTTAATCCTTTTTCTATTAATTATTATAGACTGTTTAGAGCTATTACTAATATATTATATAAAGAATAATATCCTGGTTAAAAAATAAGAGATTATAAATTATCTGTGTGGCTTATAGAATTATTTAGCTAGATATGTTAATCTGGGCACTCCATGTCTTTAGTTTAGTGGTGTGGCGTGTGGCATCAACAGTGACTATCTTAGCTAATCAGTCTGTTTTCTTGTTGTCTGGCATATTCTTATAGCTAGGAACCCATTGGATTTGAAGTTGCCAACCAGCCTTATAAAAATGATTAATCTAGTTTACTATCTGACAGAGGATATATTGGTCTAAGGAGCGTCTTGGCTCACTAAGGGCAGTAATTATAGCTTAATTATTAGTATAGATAGTGATTTTTTAAAGGCTAGTATATGTATACTGTTTGTCTAAAATAATTAATATTTTATTAATATTTTTTAGTTTAGCTGTGTAAATTATATATATTATTATTAAATTTATAAATTTTTATTAGAATTCTAGTATAGATAAATATATAATAGTCTTAACTCTATTATTATAGCTATTACTATTAGTGTAAAATTAAACTATTTTAATGCTATAAACTATTATAATAACTTTCTAATTATTAAGAATCTGTGTTTCTAGTAATTTTTATTATAATAATATTATAAAAAATAGAATAATTTCTAGATACTTGTAGATATTTATATTAAATATAAATTTTATTATGGCCTTTAGTCTTTATAATAGAGATATATAGGGATTATTTTAATAAATATTATTATTATATAACTGGTATAGTGTATATTTTAATGGTAAAATTATTATATATAAGTATAATTTTTTAATAAGCTGTATAAATATTAGCTTTAAAAATAGTATATATAAATACATCTTTAAAGTTTACCACGCGGTATGTTTAAATACACTAGTAATACACTGTAAGGCCTAGTACTAGATGGAGTGAATTATAGTTTTTATAATATACTGGGCATCTTTGAAGCCGTGGTCATCTTAAATATACTATACTAAGTATATATAGATAATCTTTAAGAGTAAGACTACTATATATATCTATTATAGATAGATTAAAAATATTCTCTATATAAAGCTTATGATTAAGACTAATCCCATAATCAATTCAGCTGCAGACTTTTGCATGCTGTGTATCTAGATCATATCTATAAGATTAACATCAAACCAGACACTTAGATATTTAATGCTGGTCATAGACTTAATCTTAATATTTTAGATTATTAGTGGTTTATTTAGCCACCTTTATAACTTAGGCATACTTGGATATTTCTACTAAAAATAAACTAGCTGATATTTAATCAATGCAAATTAAAAAGTATATATTTGTTTTTAATACTCTATTATCTAATATATGTGAGTGAGTATACAGCAATTAATTGTAGCCAAAATCTTATAGGCTATTATAAAAATATTATTAATATAGCTGATTATGAGTATCTTCAGATATTTATCTTAAATCTTATTAATAAGATCTGTATTAAAGAATAAGAATAAAATTAAAAATAATAGTAAACTCTAAAAAATTTTTATATTTATTAAAAATTTTTTTATATTACTTTTAAACAGCACCATCAATATATAATATCTAGTAAGAAAGTTTTTAATTTATTCTATTAACTACTTTAAGATCTTTTATTTGTATAAATTATATAATAATTAGGTATAATTAATATTATTAAAAATCTTAAAGATGTTTAGTGTAAGCCTACTAGCTACATAGTGTCTGTTATAGAAGATTATATTAATCTGCTCTAATAACATATATAGCATATGTTTGTAGAAATAGCCCTTATAGCTACTTATATAGTTTTAAGATAATAGTTAATACTACTTCACAAAATAGCTTAGTTAAGTAGTCAAGATTATTTTTAAAGCTTTATCTAATATATTTAACAGTGCTATTAGATAGTAAGCTTTAGGATCAGTATAATTAAATTTCTTTAATTTCTAGATAACTACTATATTAAAATATTAAAAATAAGCTGGATAATATAATAGTAATAGACTCTAATTAAATAGATTTAGTAAATAATTTTTAAAGAATAGAAGCAGCTTCTGCTAGATTAATATAGATATTCTGTCCAGTCTTAGGGCTTTGTTTTTATTAATATAAATAATTATATTCTATAGTTCTTATAGTATAATTAGTGATATATCCAGTGGTATAAAGTATTAATAAATTTTAATATCTTGAAGATCTATCTCTGAAGACTCTGGATATAAGATCTATTAGAATAGAACAGCTTTGTCAGTTAGAGCTTCATAATTATATTTTTTATATTATAGGGTTAGAGTGAAGATGGCCTATAAGCTATTACAGTTATAGATCTATTAGATAATCTTCTAGAACTTTTCTAATAATTTTGTAGCTTTAATAATCTAGATATAGTAAAACTTATATACTAAATAGTTTATCTGGCATTTAAGTTTTTTTTTGGTTTTTATATAGACTTCTTATATATTTTTAGTATTTATATAATATGTATACCAGTGATAATAGTTTATTTTATATTTAAATGCTGCTATCTTTGAGATATAGTCCAGACAAAAATAGCTAATAATCTATTTAATAGGAATAATTTTTATAGTAATAATATAAATTATCTTAATTAAGAACTTTATTACTATATTAATAATAACTTAATCTAGAAATAATTATAGAAATTAGCTTTATTTCTATAGCTACTTTATAAACAGCTCTCAGTCTATAATCTACCATTGTTAGTAGCTAATCCTTAGAGCTTTAGAGATAGTTAGACTGAATTCTGTGTATATTGGTATATAGTCTACACTATACTATCACTTATAATATATATGATAGTGAACTAGCTATTTTACTAAGCTATATAAAATTTATATTAGATTAATAATGCTTTTAGTGCGCTAGGATTTATATATTACTATATTAAAAGATATAAGCTATATAAGACTACATTTATTTATAAAATCTATTAAAATAGTAATTTTATTATTAATAATAAAATATTCTAGGCTTATCTATAGTAAATAATAAAAATTAAAGTTTTTCAGTACTATATAACTATCCAGTCTAGCTAGAGCTTTTTAAAGATAAAATAGCATGGAATTATTACTACTTTAGAAACTAAGATTATAAACATTATAGATATAAATTACCTCTATAGCCAGATAAAGAGTTAATATATTAATATTATAATTATAGTATTAGATCTGCTAATAAACAGAATCAAATAATTTATTCACATATAAATAAATATAAAAACAGTCTAGATAATAAAAAACCTATAATATAGATTAAAAAAGAATATAAAATTAATTTTAAAATATTTAAAAGTAGATTAATAAAAGATTAATTAATAAATTAATATAGAGTTCCTAGATAGCTAGAATATTATATATTAATATCTTTTTCTCACTAAATAAATAGAACTAGATCTTATTATATAATTTCTAACAATTAATCTATAAGATTTTTAGATATTAGATATCTTTTATTAAAAAGAAAGAGCTTATTCACTATCTTTTAAAGATTAAATTATTATAATATTTATAGACTTAGTAGTCTGGCTAGTACTGGTCTCTATACTAAGTTTATCTTTAAAGTTATTATTTATTATTAAATACACACTTTATTTATAATATATATAAAAAACAGAGCCCACCAAGACAGCTTTTAGTGATATATAGAATATAATATTAGACTACAATATAGACTATTCTTGAATAGATTTTATAAAATAGTTATATATATAGATCTTATAGATAATACTAGACTTAATTAAAATTAATATTGAAGTATTCTAATTAAACTGTATTCTTTTAGCTAATTATATTACTGACTAATTGCTGTTATTAGTAGACTCCAGGCTAGATAATATAGTAGCTTGTTTCTGGAAAGCACTCTTATTTTGTAATATAGCTATATATTATATAAGTGCTAATCTTCTCTTAGCTCAAAGACTGTGTTTAGCAGTTTCTACAGAAATTAAATTAGTAATAAGATCTGAGGTACTGGCTTTCTAATATATAATAGTAGAATAAAATTAGGGGCTGTGTGTATGGTATTAGTAAATATAAATAAAAAATACAGTCTAGATTGAGTACTTTTATATATAAGTATAGTGCTTGATATTAAGTCTTTGTGTAAGATTTTTGATAAGCTGGTTTTTAATAATATAATTAGCACAATAGACATAATCTTTGTTGTAAGGATAGAAGTATGTTTTAAAGTTATAGGTCTCTGTATAATATATACAGCAGACTTTATATTAGTAATGCTTAGCAATATATTTATATATTTAGTACTGAAAACACTGTTGGAGATTAATATTCTTATTATAAATAAAACACTTGTGCTGCCTATTCTTAATAATAAAACTCTATTAAATAATAAAATTAGTTATTTATTTATTATTAAATATAATAATTAATTAAGTATTAGCTAGGCTCTGTTCTATAATCTTTTTTTTTTTTTATTAATTAATTAGTGTATATGATATGGATTAATACTAGAAGATATATAAATATCAGAGCATTCTTAGAGTATAAATTTATAATAAATAGAGATTTTTTAGAATTGATTTAGATATTTATATTTTATATAATAATATCTTAGATGTGTTTCTAGATATAGACTTTATTATTAAATATTCTAATCTATTTCAGTTTGCGGGTTAATTAATTTATATTATTAATAATATTTACTAGCAGGGTGATATTATTACTGGACAGCACCCGGGCAGTAATAAACCACTAATGAACTATTATAATATTTTAGCAGGACTGGATTATAGTATTAATCTATAAAATAATCTGATCTAGATACTAGTATAGAGGATTAATAATCTTAGAATTAATTTACTCTAGATAGATCTTTAAGTCTTTCTGGCTTGGGATTAGTGTCTGTAACATACTTCCACTGCTGTTTATATATATACTAAATATTATAGAGAGGTGCAAAAGCATATTATAGCTTTAGATATTTATATATAACTTATTACTGTCTATTATATAATTACTAGATTGCAGAGACTTTACAATGTAAGAACCAGATAATATAGAATAACTGTATAAGGTCTTTATAAGCTGATTAATATTACTTTTAATATTAAAGATCTTTTTAAAAGTCTATAAGATTTTTTTCTGTATCTTTTTTATATATAATTCTATATATATAAGATACTAAATAAAAGTCTTATTAATAAATACCTTTTTAATATATCTAATAAAACTAGCTATCAGACTAAAGATTCAGAGTGAGAGGTTTTTAAAAATACTCACATTAATCTTCTTTTAATACTTCTTAAACGCTTTGATGTTTTTTAGTAAGGCAGCTATATAGATATGTATATCAGGGTTATCTTTATATTATAGCTCAGGCTATAGAAGGCCTTTCTTACTCTTCTTTAGTGCTATGCCTCAACCACAGGGATTGGGGATATTGAAGCCAGTAAGCAGGCTTAGTGAGAGGTTCTTTATAAGATGGATTCCTTCCCGCAGTACTTTTTACCTGTGGAGGTGCGTTTTCATAGGTGCGTGAAGTTTTTTTTTTTTTCATCTTTGCGCTTATTATTATAATATTTTTTTATTCTTTATTCAGTCTATATAATGTTTTTAAATATTATATTATATATCTATTATATATATAATATCTATATTATAGCTTTATTTAATCTTTTTTTAGTAAAGATTGTTTTCTATAATATTCTTAGATATTATTTTAAATTAATAAAATGTAGTATTTTTTTAGTCAAGACATTCTTTAAATTATTTAGTATAAACTGTACTAATAATAATAATTTTACCTAATTATCTTAATTTTAATTAAGATAATATTATAAATATTATTCAATTATCTGAATTATTCTTTTGGTTTGTTTATCTATTTACTAATGATGTGCTGTTAATAGCTTATAATTAATTCTATATACAAATATAAGTATTTATTAATATTTTAATATAAATAGTTTATCTTAATCTAATATAATTTCTATAAATAATCTGATCTAAATAAATACTTTTTATAGCATAAATATTATATATTATTATATAATTATATCTTTCTTAACTGGTTTTATAATTATATATTTTATTAATTAATTAATAATAATTAAAATTTTTATATATTTTATTTTAATAATTAAATCTTTTAATTTAAATAGTTTTTAAATAAAATTAACTATAATACTTTACTATAGTTACTATAATACTTCTAATACTCTTATCTTTCTATAAGATTAATAATTAATTAGCTTGTTTTAGCTACATCTATTATATTAATTAATATAATTAAATATAAGTTTTTTTATTTATAAAAAATAATATAAATATTATATTTTTTAATTATTTATTCTATTCTTTAATATTTTTCTATTAGTGGATTATAGTATTTTTTAATTATCTTTTATATTATAGTTAATAGTATTAGTATAGATTTTTATTATAAAATTAATCTATTTTAATTAATTATTTCTCTATTATATAAAACTATTATAATTATTTTATTCTCTTTTATTATTTTAACTAATTACTGATAAAATCCTGATTTATTAATAATAATAATTATGGTTAATACTATTTTAATATTATAATATAATTTTCCTTTTTCTTTAATCAGAATATTAGTTCTTAGCTGCTCTATACTAATAATATAATCTAATTATCTACTTAAAACATCTATTATAACATTTTTCTTTCTTTTAATATATTTAATTCAAAAATTAAATTTAACTAATTTTTTAGTTTATTATATTTATCTTTTACTAAGTTTTTTAATTATAATAAAATATTTAAGATTATAATAATTATTTTAAATAATAATTTTATATTTTACTTTTTTAAGATAATATTATTATTACTTAAATATTTTAACTATTGCTAG
>JAMAFV010000086.1:0-11678 GCA_023625935.1 Eurotiales sp. R13A2
TTGGTGGTTCTCGATCCGGATCCGATCTGGTTTTATACGGCGCGGGCGGGAGAGCCACCGTCCTGCAGCAACGTGTCGGTCTTTGCGGTGAACCCCGGCGAGAACATGGCCACTTTTCGCACGAACGCCAACGGCATTTCCGGCTTGCCTCAACAGGTGTAAATGATCGGCTCGTGCTGCGTTTTCCTGACTGCGTGATCATGTATCCTCGTAGGTTGTTGATAGTCTAGATAGATCAATTGAATCACACGCTGTCGCGGTACAGGGTTCTGTTCGAGCGTAGGTGCTACCTTTCTCCAAGGATGACAAGACCGCTTTCCTGAATGTATATTCACCCTCCGCTCCGGGTCTCTGGGCCGTATCACGAGATCTAGGGCTCTGGTGGGATCGCGTCGGGCATTCCTATGACGAAGCAAACGAGGCACGCATTACTAACGACCCCGATCCGTACGGAAACTATGATATGGAAAGGCCGTATACAGTAGAGACTGGTGTTCTTTACCTCGTGAGATGGGTGCATAATCAGTATACTCGTGCATGCGCATATCAAGGATTCTACTGTATCACTTTCTTACAAGTTACGCATATGTTTTCCTACACGTCCGCTCGCGCTCTTGATGCCATAAGGGCTTACCCCGCAATCGAGATGCCGTCCACTTTTTGATACTGGTGTACCGGAACGTATATTGAGAATTGAGAATTGAGAATGAAGAGACACGTCGTCGAGCAACCGGCGGACGCGACGTCACGAGACCCGTCTGTTTACACTCTCTTCTACGATTTCGGCGTTAACGATGGAGTAGCGACAATACAGTAATAATGTGACCATTCACTAGATAATAGTAGATATCGAGGGCAGTGCAAAGAGACCAGCTGCCGGGTTGCAATGAATCATGTATTTCGACATGGACTGGATGCGGGGACCTCCGAAAGCGTCTCTCACATTCAAATAGTTCACTCCTTTCCGGCCGCATCATCGAGGTTCCCGCCCTCATCGAGAACGGCCCGAACTGTCCATGTATCGCATTGTAGGTGCTTGATCGACTAGCCCGTCGCTCTTTGGGGATAGAATTTGCCTTCTCGCCTGGGTCGCAGTCGACGGAGAATCTTTTCACGGGTGAGTTGCGCGGCGGCGGATTCCGTCTGATAGCGCTGCCAGAGAGGATCGGGCACGCTGTTCTCGGGGAGCCATCCAGCAACTTTATATTGCGGCACGCCCTGGACGACCCGCTTTCGGGTGATCTTCAGATGGTGGGACCAATGATCCAGGTTGAGCGGACGTCGCGAACCCCCCGGCTGATTACGAGAAGGAGAATCGAGCGTTGAAGGCCGGTGTAGCACGACCGCAGGGGTAAGTTGGGGGGATCGAGCGGCGGAGGCGCTCCCATCCGGTGGACGGAGACGAAGATAGAACCGGGTGTTCGGACGATCCGTAGAAGCTTCGGGAGTCGAGCGACGGCTGATCGCCATCACTGGAAAATCGTGTCCGGCGAATGTGGGAAGGCAGACGTTGCAGGGCTTCAGTTTTGTTGGACGAAATGGATCTTGCTGGCCGATGCATGTCGAACAGGCGTTGCCTTTTATACTGCTCTCCATCCCCAGGGGACGAGTGGGACAGACCCAGGACCAAAGATTGCTGAGGCAGATTCGCATCCCATAGGTCGCCGTGACCTCTGGAAAAATCAGTCCTCGGCGGCAGTAATCCATTCACAGCGAGCGCCGAGTGGAGAATCTAGAGATGCAGTCTGGCCGAGGCGTGGGGAATAAATAGGCGCCACAAGATGGTACGCGGCTCTCGATCCTCTGGTCATGGTGTCGCAGGAACCCTCTGATCCCTGGTGGACGCACGCCTGAGAAACATTCGTAGCACCAAGACGACCCGAGTCATGCCGGGATGGTGGGAAACGCCCCGGATCTCGCACGGGATCAGTCCTCCCCAGCCGCGACAAAGATCAGGTTGGTCTCTCCCCGACGACAGACGTCACGAGCGACACCCCAAGATCCAGTCCCCATGGCCGTCTGCGACCCTCCGCCGGGAGCCAGTCCGAGGCATCTCGGGCCTCCAGATCCACCCGCCAAAACGCCCGTTCCGCACGAGGCGACGCTCATCCGACTCGCCAACGACTTGACACGGGCGCAAGATACGCTGGCCCTGTACCAGAGGAAATATGAGGCGGCCACGCAGTTCGGGGAGGAGGTCCAACGCCTGACCGCATCGTTTCTCCGCATCCTGGGCACCGCCGGTCACATCAATCGCCACTTGGACTGGACCATTCACGAGTGCCACCAAGCCGAGTGGCATGGGGTGGTCTTCCAGCAAGAACACTTCCGTCAACTCTACGATCGTTCTCAGCAAGTGCGACAGCTGAATGAGAACGGTCTGACTCTCTGCCGCAAGCATTTCGAACGTCTGGAGCAAATCCAGAAGACGTTTATCCGGGACCGAGACGCCATCGAGCAGGAGCATAGTCGGTTCCTCGGCCGACACGGCCATCCCACACGCGAGGGATAATGGCGGTGTCAGAGAGTCACAAGCGGACGGTGAATCCCTCGTGGTGGTGTGGGAGTCCCATTGTGTGACGGTATGCTCGATGGCGAGCTCGATGGTGGATCCATGATGATTTTGAGCGCGTTCGTTTACTGTAGCTTGTACCGACTCCAATCTAGATACCACAAGATAATCAATTAAAGAACCGCTAGGAGCAGGTGCCGTTACCGAAGACTGATATGTATCTCGTATCTGGCAGTCTTGACCACGAGATCACGTGGCGGATGCACGGGCCGGCACCGGGATCCCCTGACGAGCAGGCGGGACGGGACACAGCGGTGGGGCTTGCCGCAGCGCGCTCCATTGACGCGGTCGGTGCGCGCTGCCTTGTTGTGCAGGCCAGGGATCCGGACTCTACGATACATACACCATCGGGAATCACGGGTCGCCACAATATCTAGAATTAAGAGCTATCGCTATGCAGAGTGAAAAGTACAGGACAGGACAGGATAGAAACTGGGATATGACTGCAAAACGCCGTCACCTTCGTATCTGCACATCCACCGCTTCCCTGGCGCTTATACCGTGGCTCGTCAAATGATCGATCGCGCGTAGATTCCTATCGATCACTGCGGCAGTCCGTAATCAGTAATGACCACACCATACGTAGGTTCGATCAAAATTCACCGCGCAAATGTCGTGGTCGTGGAGCACGATGGAACATCGGGACTCGGGCGTCTCTCATGTTGGGAACGACGCGCGAAACCGAACGCGCCGACGTCCAGCCGCATGGGGCCGGGAACCATGACATGTCAGAAAATTGACAGAAACGACATCATGGCCCACAAGAGAGAGCAAAGATACGCCATGGCCGGTCGTCATGCGGCACGGTCCGACGCGGGAGGACCCATCGCGGTGCGGAGGTTGGGGGAGTCCAGAGGTTCCCCCAGAATGCGATCCGCCTCCCATGACTCCAACGGCCACGGAGATTTCGGTATCGTGGCGTAGAGGAAGAGATCGATGAGGGCGGGATCGAGGCCGGAGAGAAGATGGGGCCGGAATCGCTGCAGGATCGTCGCCAATGCCGCCATCTGGTCTTTCTTCAGTTTCCGATAGCTGGTCGGGTAGATCTTGTCCCCGCCCGGGATCGCATTCACTCCGCACGGGAGGAGGCACAACACGAGCGGGCCGCCGGCCGCCTCGGCGAGAGCCACCCAGGGCCACGAGGATCGGTACCAGGACTGGATCTGGCCCGCCAGGTCCTCGCCGTCCGGACCGGGGTTCATCTCCTTCCGGAAATCCTCCGCCAGCTCCTGGAGGGGATTCGCATGGCCGGCGTCCCGTTTCCGCTGGTAGCGGTGACCGATCTGCCAATAGCCCAATCGCAGGCAGGTTTGGGTGAAGTGATCCTGGGTCTCGAGCTGCTTGAGCACGTGGTACAGGTGGACCGTGCCGGATGGCGGCCACGCGGGATCATCGTGCGGTCGGCCGCGACACCGGACCAACTGCCGTTGCAGATCGAAGAACACGCGCGGCGAGGCCAGATTGAATGCCAACTGGTAGAGCCGATCCGCCTCCGCAAACCCGATTTGTCGGGCCAATTCGCTCCGCGCTGCTCCCAGATCGGGGTAGCCGCGCTGTTCCAGATCCCGCCAGTAGCGGTCCGCCGCACCGGCGGTCGGATCGAGCGCCCGGTCGATCGTCTCGCGGCACCATGCGGAGCGACTCATGTCCTCCACCACTTCCTGTGCCAGCAGGAACCGCATCTCGGCGGGAGGACCGCCGTCCACGACCCCGCCGTATTCGCGGACATGTAACAGCCAAATCACGACCAATCCGGGATCGTCATGGACGGCCACGGCATGCCAACGATGTTGCCACGGCGCCGCGGCCGGTCTCGCATGGTGGTTCACCACCAACGATGGCCGATCCAAGCTATGCTGGATACTGTGACAGGGTCGGCATCGGGCGTGGGACGCGGCCCCGACGACATAATGGCAGATGTGCCGATCCATCGGATGGGCCTCCACCACCGACCAACGCCCCGTGGCGTCCCGAAGGGGCACCAGCAGCCGGAGCGGGAGTTCCTCCAACGGGTCGCGGAGGCCGTCTGCGAGCTCCGCAAAGTGCGAGTCTCCAAAGTAGAGATGGCCGTCGTGGTGTCGGCGTCGGAGACGATCCACCATGTAGTTGATGGTCAATTCGGTGACCGTCTGACCGTGGTCCAGCTCGGTCAACAATTGTAACACGCGGTCCCGGGTCCAGGTGGTCCCATGCGTGTGGAATTCGGCCGATGATGACGGGAACCGATGCGCAAACATCGCCCGCAGCGCGGCCACCCGTCCGTCGTGATCCACCATGACCACGTCCGGCGCCGCGAGGTCGGCGGAGACGCGGTGCAGCGGAGGACAGAAGTCGCATCGCCCACTCTCTCCGGCGACAGCCTGGGGGTCCGTCCATCCCTCTCCCACGGGGTGGGCCGTGGAAACTACCGCGGGCGCGGGCGCCCATCGAGCCTGCATGTGATCTGCCCACAGGGTGGCATGCAGCGCGGGATCCTGTTCCGGCGCGAGGTCCCCGTCGTGCATCGGCAGTGCCTCTCCCACTCGTGCCGCCGTGGTGGGGGACAGTGTTTCGGAACCCGGAGTGGGTGCATCGTGCTCGAGACGGAAAGGCTCCAATTCTGGAAATGGGGACGAAGCGTGGGGATCGCCGCCTCGTGCAGCATCGACGGTGGGCGTGACCCCACCGTCTGGATGGGCGTCACTCGACGAGGCCAGACTGCGTGACGAGGTGATGCGGCCATGGGCCTGGCTGGCAACATCCGCATACGCCTCAAGCTCTTTGTCAAAGTCGTTTCCTGCACTCAGCTTCAGTGTCGGCGGTGGACGTTGTGTTGCGGAGGGGATTAGTGCCCAGTCGGTGTAGTCAGGGGTGTGGATCTCGGGACTTGGATGATACCCCCCTTCAATAGAGGGAATACCATTGTTGTCGAAATCCAACTCCATCGAATGGACCATAAAGGAGTCTCGATCCGGTCCGGGGCTTTCTCCGGCCAGGTGTTCAACGGATCCGGAGTCCTCCTCGCTCGTATCCGATAGATTGCTGTCCAGCGTCGGCAGATCCCCCTCGGGATCCTCATGGGACGACCCGGTCGGCGACCGAAACCCGTGCTGACGCTCACCATCCTCCTGGTGGCCGAAAGGACCCACGTGCGATGGCAGTTCTGTCATCCGCGGGAGGGACTGGGAAATGGCACGGCTGTAGTCCGAGATCGTGGACCTCGGTGGAAGTGGGCGGAGCACCGGACAAATGAAGTGGTAGAGGTTGTGGAAAAAGGTCACCTTCGTAGACTCAGCGGCCAAGAACCAGGGCAGTCGCCGGGAAGTCCT
Organism: Eurotiales sp. R13A2; assembly: GCA_023625935.1. Lineage (NCBI taxonomy): Eukaryota > Fungi > Ascomycota > Eurotiomycetes > Eurotiales > Eurotiales sp. R13A2. The sequence continues at coordinate 5,881 of JAMAFV010000086.1, forward strand.
CTTACTCACGGCAAGGTCACGTTGACACGTCAAGACGGAAGCCCCAGGGGTATCAGTGCTCCCCAAGTGGTCTGCGAAAGGTTTCTGCGGTCTCATTAGATGACTCCGAGTGGTGATTCCGGAGCAGCAGCAACATACGGTAATGCGCCAGAGGAACTCCGGCGACAGCGACGGTGTAATCGGCGCCATAGGATCCGCCGCACGCGATTGCACTCCCATCTGCACGGATTCCCACCTTCGTCGTCCGGCGCTCTGGATGATTTATGTTGGCAGACGCCCTCTCGTCCGTCCATGATGGCCTTGCAGGTCACCGAAAATCATGGGCACAGTGCCCACGAAGATTGCAAGATGTGAAACCGATTCATTGGAGCCGGCGAAAAATCCGTGGAGATCCATGGTCCGGACAGGTACCTTGGGTCCGTCGACGCCAAATCGCTTTGACCAATGTCCCAGTGCAGTAAATGGACGGACGCCGGTCGCAAGAATGAAAGAAGGGTCCCTTGGTCGACCGTCACGCCAAGGAGACGTGCGGCTGGATTGAGCACCCGAAATGGTCCTCCAGTCTGAAAAAGTAGACGGCTCTCAGTCTCTGACGTTCTACGCCAATCCAGGGCAGAGACCACAGCGAGGTTTCTCTCGTCGAGCCTGAACGACGTTGCATCCGTCGTCCCAGTCATCCCATGGGGATTCGCGGCGTGAGGCGACCCTGAAAGTAACGTGACAGCATGGGCCCCTCCGTCCCGCTTTCTGACAGGGGATGGGTTGATCATCTCGCAACCACCGTATCGCGTTCTGCTGGGTGTGAAGAGCGTTGCATTCGGACGTGGATCGGATCGTACTTCCCGTCGACTGTGACGTGCAGATCGACCGTCGCTGTCGATTGGAGGGAGATAAGGCTCGCTTTTACCTCTGGCGAGAGCCAGGCGGTTCTTCAACGCGTCCATGTGCGGTAGCGAATGGTTGGGGGACTACAAGATCACCGGGCCAGTGTCGTTTGGGCCCAAGGAACGCAATCCGCCTACACGGGTGGCGATCAGAACAATGACTGGGGCACGTGATCTTCTGAGTAGCAACAGAGTCCGGGGTGGGCAGTGACGGAGAGTAACTTACTGCTATCAGGCACGATGAGAAACCAAGAAGATCCATTTTTCAGCGAATGCATGACATCAGCTGCAAGGGTCCAGTTGTGGCTGGGGTCCGCACCTTACAATTTAAAGTGCGCGCCGTGAGGATCTTCGCCAGTGACGGTTCTTACTCGGTGAACAAGGTTCATGCCGGGATCCGCTCGGTCTCAGGCCATCCTGAACCGGGTTCACACTCATTACATAGTACGTAGTGACAGGACGAGTGTCTCGACCATGGTGGGGCGGCGTCCCACCCTCGACCACGTGGCGGGCACGACGGAGTAGGACTAGTGGATGCGTTTCCGTGGTCCACAGGACTCTAAACAGAATCTGCCAACCTTCGATCGCCCACTGCACGGCGCGGACAATCTCCACACGGACCCGCCCCGCGTGTGGATGGATTTTGAGGTCTGGACGGCGATCTGCCGCAAGGCACGACGGCCGCGAAAGGGCGGCCAAGACACGCCACGAGGAACGCCCCACAACACCCGCCCAATCATACTCGCGACGGGTGGACGTGATCCCCTGCCAGAAGGATGGATCTGCTGGACAACGGATCCAGACCAGGGAGAGATCCCTCCACTGCAACGTGATCTATCAACGGTTACATCAGGCACCACCAGAACCACAGAGAATGGACGCGATTGAGATTTCGTCTCTGGAGTGTGGCCAGAACCAATGGCATCGCGATCTGCCGGTCGCGCATATATATCGCGGCGAACAGACGTGATCCGGTCCGGCGGTGTTGTCGTCGCCAGGGCTGCATCGACGGTCGTGCGAAACATCCTGCAGGCGCGAAAAGGACCAAGACATGCAACCCGGTGTCCACGTTTCCCTGTGCACGATCATGACCGCCAGTGCGCCGAGCCCGAATGCGCAGCGCAATATCCGCCGCCGACAGACGACGATCATCCAGAAATGCCACGAGCTCAGCCAACTGGGGGTTCAAGTATTCCTGGTGATGCAGACCCGGGGTCAAGCCCATCTGTTGAACACGAGCCCGCACAATGTGCTGTTTCACGCGTGGGATCGCGAAACGGTAAGGCGGAGACGGCCCCGGTTCACCACCATACTCATGCTCGACAGGACCGGGTGAATGCTCGTGTGATTCGGGTCCGACCTCCACGAACTCGACCTGTACGCCTCGTTGATCGACTGGAGCCATCTGTGTCTCCCCGCCTGCGTCAACCATCCAATTGGTGATCTCAATCGTCTCGACGTCAAGCGCCATTCGAACACAGGTTTCGGGTCCTATCAGAGTGGCATGCTACTGAACAAGTACGTCTAGAGAAGGGAGAGAATGGGAGAGAGAGAGGGGGGGGGGGGGGGGTTTAGCCTCTAAACTCACCCACCGTACATGAATACGAGTGGCTACCGTATACCGCACGATCGTTCTGCTTCATGCATGTTTTGTATTCTACACCAGACAACACCCGTGCGTACCACGGCATCTAGTCGAATCTTACTAGCCATAGAAATCTAATCACATTATTCCATTACGAGTTATAGCCTAGAAGTTTAAATACTATTTTCCAACATGGTCATATGGAACACACGTGAACCCGCAGGTCTCCTGATCTCCGGGCCTAATCCAGAGCGGCTTGTTCAGCAGCGGTCCGATCCTGAATCGGGCGGTTGACCACCTGCGAGAACCCGATGTGGATGTTCCGAGGGGACTGATGTATCCCATTTCCAGAACCCAACCGATCGACGTGCTTGGCAAATGTGTATCATGCCGAAAAGGACGGAGAATGCCCTACCATGGCCATCGCGGCGGGTCCGTCCAGTCGCCCTTTCTCTTTATCAGTGCGCCACGGCCCTCTCGATCCTTCTCTTGAGATTCTTTTCATCACGCCTCCGGTCATTTCGATTGCTGCACACCAACGACTCGTCACAGGCGGTAAACGGATGAGATCAGTCTTAGATAGCTTCTAAAGGGGAGCGTCGCACACCGTCCGGGATCCACGGCGTTGGGAACAGTATACCCTGTCAGCACGATCCCTGCCACTGACGGCCACATCGTGTGACGGAACTGATCAGAGTAGCCGCGGCAATGGACGAGCGCACCGCGCACCATCAGTCCGCTCGGGAGGGGAGCATCGCGATTCTGGTTCTCGGTGGGATCGCCATCGGTTCCGTGGCATTGCGGATGGCGTCAAAGCGGATGACGACGTTACGGTACGGTGCAATCCTCCGTTCGTCGTGGGCCGGTCACTGACCCGATGAGGCAGCTCGCGATGCTGGTGAGCACCGGCCTGACCGTGTTCGCCGACGTCGCAGGAGCGGTGGGACAGCATGTGACCGCCGTCAGCGCGGATCGGGTGGAAGTTTCGTTGCAGGTAGGAACCCGGGATGGGCCCCTGGAGGCATTCGCTCACCATCGTGCCGTCAGTGCCTCTTCATCATCGTTCTGCTGTACCCGACCGTGGTCGCGTTGGTGAAGTCCTCCACGCTCTGGCTCTACTGCCATCTGTTTGGGGTGCGGCGGGCCCTCCGCATCCAGTGCGCCGTCACCGCGGCGATCGTCTGGGGATGGGCGGGGAGTGTGACCGTGTCCACGATGCTCATCTGCACGCCGCTGGCATTCAATTGGAATCCCGACCTGCCAGCGGGGCGCTGTGGCCATCAAGGGGCGTTCTACATGGCGGGTGGAGTGACCAACGCGATCACCGACGTGATGGTCATGGCCCTGCCCATCCCGTATATCTGGACGCTGCAGATGCCAGTCGGTCGGCGAGTCGCGGTCAGCGGCGTGTTTGCGCTGGGAACCGTGTAAGTCCATCGGCATCTCCGCCACCCCGGGGGTCTGGAGGCGTGTGACCGTGGCCGTGACTGATCGCAGGCCATCGTGGCTCCCACAGGGTGGCCATCATTGGGGTGGTCCGCATTCCGGCCATTGCCCGGATCGACTACGGCGATATCACCTTCACGATGCGATGGCCGCTGTGGTGGACGGTGGTGGAAGAGCAACTGGCCGTGATCTGCGCCAACCTCCTCGTGGGCCGCCCCGTGCTGGCCCGACTCGTGGCGGCCGGATTCCCCTGGCCGTGGAATCTCGCTCCGGCTGGTCGGCACGGCGGTCGTGACGAGGGATGGGCCCTGGAGCATCGTCCGATCGTACGCACCGAGATATCGGTCGGCTCCCTCCCGCCACCGAGACGGAATCGCAGTGAGCGGCAGGACACCGGGGAGACGCATCCGGCGGGAATGGAAGCCGGGGCCGGTATCTGCGCGGAGACGGAGATCGCGGTGTGTTCGGATTGATTCATTATCCCGTAGGTACATGTATAATCCAGAATGTACAATACAGTGTCCGGCAGCAACCAACAATTTTCGTTATATACATATACAACGAATCAGTTGTCCTGTTTGGAAGTCCAGGAAGCGTCGGTCACAGTCCGGATCTCGGCAGGTAGCGCACCGGATTCAGTAAAATTGGCTATTAAATTAATTAACAATCTACCTAACCGGTCTCCGCCTCAATACATGCTCACCCTCGGCTCCCACAATCTGATACCTGTTGGTGCGAGAAGCGTACCGATCGCCGATCTGCAGTCGTGCACACGGTTCCCGCGTCTCCCGTATACGATATTCGCGGAACATGCTCGGTGGTACATGTACCACAGATCGGAGATTCTGCGTGATGAGCTCAATGCGGTACTGGAGCATCGCATATCATTTTCCCTGTGAATCCAGATCTCGAAGCGCGCGATTAATCTCGTCGTCCTCGGCAACGTACTGGGCCCAAGCCCGTTCGAGAGATGTCCAATGATGGGTATGTAAAACAAGACCCGTTTCAGAACAATGAACCGCCTCGTGATGGTGTTGGTGACCGCGATCGAGATGTCCCCGCGGGTCCGAGTCCCTCTCCCGGATCCCCCGGCTCGGGCCATCTGGACGGCAGCGGCTCAACAGGGAGTCCACTTGCCGGACCACTCCCATGACGGCGGCGTACGACGCGGCTGAATTCCGAATGTCATTCAACAGGTTCATGGCGGGCCCATGCAAGTCCCGGTAACGGGCCAGTTCGGCCTGCACGGCGGAGAGGTCATAGGCCGTCCGTAGGATCTCGGGTGACGGGGGACCGCCGGTCTTCATGGACGGTGTGGAGAGGGCAATGCCAGTGCGCTTCGTCAGGGAGAGGGGGTCAATGTATGTGATGGGAATTTCTTCCGAAATCGGCCGTGGTGTTGTGGGTTTGGTTCGCCGGGGCTGGAAAGATACGTTCTTCATACTGGCCGAGCGTTGTGGAGAAACGCCCTCAAGCATGTTGATCTCTCGCAGTCTGTACCGTATATTCAGAGCGGCTCGAGGGAGACCGGGCTTGATTTATAGCGTCGGCAAAGCGGTGCCGTATTAGCAGTTGGTGCAGAACTCCGATGGATATTGTGTCTTGAATGATTGTTGCACCGGCTGAATGGCGGGCATGGGCGTAGCTCGATATACATGTAGTGGTGTTGCCCGTTTTCCTTGTACTTGCAGTGTCACTATCACCACCAATTCGAAGTCTAGGTATAATACATCTACTGGCAGACATTTCTCCACATTCATCACAGATACAATGCATGTCATTGGGAGTCATGTCTCCACTTCTATCACTTTACTTTACTTTACTTTATTCCTCAGGCTTTTCGCGGCCATTGGCTGCATGTAGCCCCCTAGCTAGTGGTATCT
>JAMAFV010000087.1:0-11632 GCA_023625935.1 Eurotiales sp. R13A2
AATTATCTTTTCTCTTACTCTTCCCTTCTATTTTTAGATTTTTTATTTCTATAAAAAATCATGCCATGCTGACAGATAAAAAGTATATAGTAATACAGATCTATTAAAAATTATATTTTAAAATTTCTATAAATATCAGAATATTTTTAATAAAATAATTAAAAATTGTGAGATCAGTTTTATAATAATTTAAAAAACAATATAAAGGATTAAATTTTATAAATTATACTAAAACTAAGTATCTTTAAAACAATGATAGAAATAATATCTCAGATTAATATACAGCTCTACACTCAACAGATAGAATAAGAAAATTATTAATATTAGTTATATTAGAAACAGAATACTAATATATCTCATAAAAAAACTAAAGATAAAGATAATAATATTATAATATAAATAAATACTACATTAACTAAAAAAAAAAAAAAAAAATTAATAAAAAAAAAATCTATTTTAATTATAAAATATTAAAATATTTTATAAATAAATATCACAAATCAAAGTAAGTCTAAAAAACAGCCAATCAAAGACAACAACAGCAGATTATAATAGCTATCTATATATATATCCTGGATAAGAGTAGTACAGAACCAAACTCTACTAATAACAAATTATCAAAGAATTATAAAAAAAACAAGCTTATAAGCAAGTATAGAAAAAACTAAACCCTAACTGAAGATAATTTATACTAATAATTATAGTAAAAATAAATAATATTATAATATAGCTATATAATAATAATTATATGCTTTTAAGGAATAAGTAGAATAGTATTAAATATATCTAATCATCTAAGAAGATACCTAAAAATAATATATTAAAAAATAGTAATAAAAATACTAATTATAAAAATTCTTTACTAATTAAATTATTTTATACTTAATTAGTGTTTCAGATAGATAGTAAACAGATATTAAGCTATCAAGATTTAAATTAAAAAATATCAGAAACTTTACTGGATTTTTATAATAATATTAAAAAAGAATTAGATAAAATATTATCAGAAAAATCTATCAGTACAGAGCAAAAAAAATAGATCAGAGAACAAATTAAAAAAATACTAAATAACTAAAAAACCCAAAATAAGAAGGCCCAGACTAAACTAATTCTTAATATAAAAAAACTAGAAGATAATCTATATAACTACACATTAGCAAAGATAACTTACTAAAAAAAATCTTAATATACATGGAAAGAACATATCAACTAATATAATAAATATTATAAATAAATAAATCAAAAATATTCAACCTATAAACAGAATAACAAAATTCTTTCCAGGATATACAAACAAATCTTATAATCAAAAAAATATTAATTGTACAATAGACAGTTAGAACATACTATCAACTACATATATATACATTACTTTAGTTTAAACAAATATCTATACCAGGAAGTATATTAAATAATATACTATAATAATAAATACAAAATATATTATTTTAGCAAAAAAATTAATTATTAGTTTCTATAAATACTAAATATTACTACATAAGCAAAATTTAAATATCCTCAGGGAAACCTAAAGTATTAATATATTTATAAAAAAAATAGATATTCTAAACATAAAAGCCTATTTAACTACAAATATAAAACTCCTTTCTATTAGCACCACCACAACAAAGCGCTTTACAAAGACTGAGTTAAAAATTACTTTAAAGCTATAAAAAGATATATGCAGTGTTATCAAAATAAACATATAATTGCAGCAGCTATCAACCTCCAGTACCAAATAATAATTATTCTAGAAAAAATCAACAAAAAGAAGCTATAACTCCTATTAGATTTAAAAATAATTAATAACTATATAAATCCTGATACTGTCAAGACACTATAACTTAAACAACATAAAATCACTAAATGGGTCAATATAGTTAATATAAATAGAATATTAATAATACAGAAATATTGATAAGAAATTAAACCAGTCTTATTTATATTAAAACTATATATTTTTATAATTATTTTTAATATTATATTAATATTTAAATATAATATAATACTTAAAATATTATAATTATAAGAATAAAACCCTATTATTGATTAGATAATAGGAATAGTCTTAATAAATAATTATATCTTGTGAACAAAAATTGAAAAATATAAAAAAAAAAAATTATAAATCTTTAATAAAAATTAAAGAAAACTTCTGTAAAGAAAGAACTAAAATCAAGAACTAATTCTAATAAAAAGAAAACATAGAAAGTAATATAGAACTTAACAATAAATAAAATAATAGAAAAATCTAAACTAAAAAAAAAAATACAAAGAAAAACTAAGAGAAGTTCTTAAAAAATTATTAAAAAAATATTATAAATTTATTAATTTATTTATAAAAAAAAACTACTAGTTATTAATTTATAATAAAAAATTTAAAATAATAATTAAACTAAAAGTAGGGTTTAAATTACTCTTGATTAAGTAATATTAAAAATCATCAGCTAAGCTAAAGATTAAAACAGAATTTATAAATAAATTCTATAAAACTGGATATATATAATTAAAATAAAAAAAAGTATTATCAAAAAAACAAACAGTATTAAAGAAAGATAGAAGTAAGAGATTAATTATTAACTATTAACTATTAAATAATAGTACTATTGATAATACTAACAAAATATTATATTAGAAATAGAAATAAGATTTTTTATAAAAAATAAAGATTACGATTATTCTTAATATTAAATAAGGATATTATAATCTATAAATAGTTAAAAAAGATATTTGAAAAACAGTATTCTTAACAGATATAAGACTATTTAAATAGATTATTGTTTTTATAGGATTTAAAAATCTATTAACACAATTTTTCAGATTTATGATCTATATTTTATAGAAATTCTTAAATAGAACAATTATTATTTACTTTAATAATATTATTATCTTCTTTAAAGACCTTAAAAAATATAATTCCTATATTTAATAAATTTTAAAAGTTTTTATAAATATAGAGCTTATATTAAAAATTAAAAAGTGTAAATTTAATACAAATATTGTTAATTATTTTAGAATAATTTATACCTCTAAAGAACTTAAAATTTAGTTAGAAAAAACAAAAGATATAACTGAATAGCTAACTCTAACTTATATTAAAAATATATAAGGATTTCTAAAAACTAGCAGATATATACAATAATATTTAGAAAATTATTCCAAAATTATTATACTTCTAATTAAACTTTTTAAAAAGAATACAGAATTTATATAGAATAAACCAAAATAAAAAGCATTTAATACTATTAAATAAATAGTTCAAGAAGCATTAATTATTATACTATATAATCCAAAACTATAAAATGTTATTACTTCAGATATTTTAAAAATTAGATTAAAAATCACACTTAAATAAATTATTAAAAAAAAAAAATAAATTATAATTATTTTTTATTTAAAAAAATTTATAAATGCTAAATAAAATTATAATATTCATAATAAAAAATTATTTATAATAGTTAAAATATTTAAATAATAGTAATACTATCTTAAAGAAATAAAATATAAAATTATTATTTAAAATAATTATTATAATCTTAAATATTTTATTACAATCAAGAAACTCAGTAAAAGATAAATATAATAAATTAAAAAATTAACTAAATTTAATTTTTAAATTAAATATATTAAAAAAAAAAAATATTATAGTAGATACTCTAAATAGATAACTAGATTATACTATTAGTATAAAATAGTCAAAAATTAATATTCTAATTAAGAAAAAAGGAAAATTATACTATAATACTAAAGCAGTATTAGCAATAATTATTATTATTAATAAATTAAAATTTTATTAGCAATTAGTTAAAGTACTAAAAAAAAATAAAATAATTATAACAGCTCTATATAATAAAGAAACAATTGACTAAAATAGATTAGTTTTATGGTAAGGATCTATACTAGTACTATTAACTATAGTATAAAAAATAATTAAAAAGCATTATAATCTATTAATAGAAAAACATCAAAAAATAAAATAAATAATCAAAAAAATATAATAACTATATTATTTTCTATAAATAAGAAAACTTATATTCAATTATATTAATTAATACAACAGCTGTAGTTAAAATAAGTCAATTAATCACTAGCCTTATAAAAAAATAAAAACATTAAAGATATTATAGCAGCTATAAAAAAATATTATAATTAATTTTATTTAAAGATTACCAGAATTAAAAAATCTAATTAATAAAATAAAATATATAGAGATCTTAGTTATTGTTAATTAATTAATAAAATATATAATTATTAAATCAGCCAGAAAAGATATAACTATATAACAATATGTAATACTTATATTACAAGAAGTATTCGCTTAGACCAGATTATCTATAAAAATCATATCAGATCAGAATAAATTATTCACATTAAAATATTAACAAACATTTACACTTATATATAAAATTAATTATAAACTATCAACAATATATCATCAGTAGACAGATAGATAAATCAAAAAAATAATCTAAACAATCAAATAATATTTACAGCATTACCTCAATTAAAATTAAAATAATTAGATAAAATTATTACCATTAGCACAGTTCGCATTAAATAATTTAAAAAATATCTTAACTGGAGAAGTACTACACTTTGTTAATTTAAAACAATATTTAAGAATATTATAAAAATTAATCTCTACTAAAAAAAGATTAAACAAAGCTATTATATAGATATTGTATATATAATAAATATATAGTATAATATCTAAAAACATTATATGAGCTGAGCAAAAAATAAAAAAATACTATAATAATAGATATAAAAATATACTAATCTTACAGAAGAAAAAACAAATCTATTTACTATAATAAATATCAGATTTAAAAAACTTTAATATTAAGAATAAATAATTAAGCAATAAACTTAATACTATTAAATATAGATTATTCAGAACTATTCAGAGACTCAAAAATAATAATTATAAACTCTAATTATTTACTAAAATATAGATATATTTAATATTTTATATCTTATTATTTAAATCTACAGGAAACCTAAAAAATAATAATAATAAAACTAATAACAAAAAATATAAAATAGAAAAAATTCTGAATTAAAAATAAGAAAATAGTCAGATTTATTATTTAATAAAATAGAAAAAATACAAACTAGAAAATAACTTATAGAAACTAGTTAGAAATTTGAACTATCACAATAAAATTTAAAAATATCATTTAATAACTGATTTAAAAAAAAAAAGCAAAAAAATTAACATTATCTAGATTATTAATTATAGAATTATTAAATATTACTATAATCAACTTTTATTATTTTTATTTTATTTATTTTATTTTTTTTTATTCTGTTATTTTTCTTTTTTCTTTTTTTTTTAATTTTTTTAATTCTTTTAGTTTTTTTATTTTTTTAATATTATAAACAATAAAATCTCCAGCTTAATATTAAAATAATTTCTGTTATTTATAAAAATAAAAAATCTTTTGTATTGTCTGCTCTTTCTCTTCTTATAATTTATTTTAAGCTATAATAAGTCATTGCCACTCTTTATTAGTAAATATCAAAGAAAGATTAATATATTTTATATTAAGAGTCTTAATGTATTCACTGCAACAATTGGAATCTTTATTTTTAATATAAGTCTTATAAAGATAAGCATAATAAGTATAAGAAAAAATTATTATAAAATCTTCTTCTTTAATATAAGCTAAAAGTTTGTTTTTCTTTATTAATAAATTTAATAATATAGTTAGCACAGAACCATAAATCTAAATATTTTTAAATAAAGGAAATTATTTATATACAGATAAATAATACAGACTATTTATTAAGCTATTAAGATATCAGCCTTCAGAAGAGAGGATTATCAGAATCAGCACATTATAATTAATTAATCTATAACTAGCCTGGACACTATTTATGTAAATAATACATAAAACAGCCACTACAGCACTCAAAAAAGAATTATAATATATATCTACCTACTAATACCCAAAACACCAAAAAAGTAATATCCTAAAAAAAAAATCCTAGAAATAATAGGATCATAGAAATAGTATTCTAAAAATATTATTTAAATAAGAATCTTATTATAAAACTTTTATAAAAATAAAACAAAAAATATAAAAAAAAATAAATCATAAAAATTAAATAATTCTAAAAAAATAAAACTATAATCTAATTAGATCTAGACTATTATTCTTAATACTATATATTATATTTAGAATATAATATATCTTATTATAAATATAATATATTATATCTAAAGATATAATATATAATACTCTCAGATAAATTATCTTATATATATAAAGAATCTAGTTCTCTCTCTCTAACTAATTTTTATCTACTGTCTTGAATTAACTATGACAACTTGAGTATATATTCTTCTATAAACAGGATATTTATTTTTTAAAACTTTATCTTTAATAGAACTTTTATACTTAGAAGCCTTTTAACTTCAACTATTAAGAACTATCCTAGCTATACTCTGACGGTAGTAAACCGAAGTTTTCTGACAAGATATTTAATAATCTAAAAACTATTTTTATAACTATCCTAATTCTAAAAACCTTTAAATAAAACAAGACCTACTATATAAAAGTAAATATCTTAAACTATATCTCTAAAAAAGTTCTCTCCCAAAAAAATATCTAAAGAATATTTTAATTAATAATCTTCTTCTCTAAAACTCACAATACTGTTAAATATAATTATAAAATTTATAATAAAAAGCTTATAATAGTGGTTAGAGTCTTTAAAAAATAACATCCAGAACTTTAGAGATCCCCATACTTAATCTAAATATTAATAGACTATAAGAATCTAAAATACTTTATATTAAAAAAAATACTGAACCACCAGCAGATCTAATAAATAGAATTTCTCTTTTAATTTAACTATAAGCTTATCTACCATCCAGACAAGCTTAAAAGAAAATCTAACACTTTAATATAATATAGCCAAAATCTTCTCTCTAAAAACAAAAATAGTTAAAATATATATTAAAAATAAACACTTTTGTAATTTAAACATCTTAAATAACTAAATTAGAATACCACAATAATATTAATCTTAAAAAATACTAAAATTATAAAAAATAAATCTTTATTTTTCTATTTAAAATACCTCCAAGATACAGTTATCCTAAATAATAAGAATAAAGAAGAATCTGAGAATAAGCCATAGAGATATCTATAAGATGCAGTTATCCTTGACAGTAAGGACAGGAGTGACTCTAAAAATATTCTCTAAAAAGACCCCCCTCAGAGAACTATTAAAAAAAATCTTAATAATAATAATTTCCAGAATTTAAATAACCTCTTTAGAGATAAATATATAGAAAATCTATTATTAAATAAAATCCTTAAATAACTCTATAAGAATATTCAGCATAATCCTAATATTTTTCTAAATAACTATAAAGATTAGAACAAGGTATTATACTATCAAAACTGCTAATATATACTAGATTATAAGCTTCTAAAACTCTAACTCCTCTAGCAGCACTATAATCATCTATTAGTAGAACATCCAGGCCAGAAGAAGATTTATAATCTTCTAAACTAGAAATATTACTAGCCCCAAATAACTTGATTCATCAGCTAATATATATATAATTACTATTTATATCACTATATTAAATACAGCCACAGTTTATATTAGAGTCTATTAAAATCTCTAAATATTTTATATTATTTTTAAAATAATATATTTATTAACTTTATTGTTAAACTATCTGAGTTATATAAGTTTAACTTTATTATAATTATTATAAATTAACTTATTAAATTTAAATATTTATTTATCTGTATGGAGAAAATTACTATAAAAATATTATTAATTTATTTTTAAAGTATATTTAAAAGTTTTATAGTTTTTTTTAAATAATAGTATCTGATTGGGATACTTAATTTATTTCTAAATTTTTTCACTATCTTTATAAAAGACTAAAAATATATTAAAATATATCTATATGTCAGAATCAGCACGTCACAGCCAATTAATCCGTAATTAGCCTGGACGCTACTTATGTAAGCGGCACGCAAAACAGCCGCTATGGCACCTAAAGGAGAATTATAGCATGTATTCACCTACTAGTGCCCGAGGCACCAAAAGTGGTATCCTAGGAAAGGAATTCTAGGAATAATAGGATCACAGGAATAGTGTTCTAAGGACACTATTCAAATAAGAATCTTACTACAGGACTCCTATGAAGATAGAACTAGAGATATAGAAAAGAATAAATCATAAGAATTAAATAATTCTAAGAAAATAGGACTATAATCTAATTAAATCTAGGCTTTATCTCTTAATATTATATATTGTATTCTAGAATATAATATATTTTATCATATAATATATCATATTATATCTAGGGGTACAATATATAATATCCTTAGATAAATCACCTCATGTATATAAAAAACCCAGTCCCCCCCTCTAATTAGTTCCTGTTTACTGTCTTAAATTAACTATAATAACTTAAATATATATTCTTTTATAAACAGGATATTCATTCTATTAAAACTTTATCTATAATAGAACTTTTATATTTAGAAGTCTTTTAACTTTAACTATTAAAAGCTATTCTAGCTATATTTTGGCAGTAAAAACTAAAATTTCTAACAATTTAAGACTCTTATATAAAAGAAAAGTTTTAATCAACCATAATAATACTAAACAAATTTATTTTATTATACACACAAACGCGCCCGCCACTATTATCCTTATTAAAGGAAACTACTAGCACCAAACCAAGTTTAGCCAAGATAAGGATAGCCTTTAAAGAAATAAGATAATATATTATTAAGTTGAAATTATAGTAAGTAGTTAGTTACTCAGTAATTAAAATAAAAAAGATTAAATCTTTCTTAAAAAAACATAGAATCTTTAAAATATTTTTAACTCAGTTATAGATTTATTTTAATAATAATATTAATAGAATTATATCTAAATAAAACAAGATCTTTATTATATTTAGCTTTCTTATAGAAAAAGTAATAAAATAATTTATTCTTTATATTATTTAATAGATTAAAACAGCTTATAATAAGCAATTCAATTTTAAAACTAATAATATATTTAATAATTTTACATATTATAAAAAAAAATTATACTAGCTGTTTAAAATAGTTAATAAAAAATTTAAAACTATCTATTAGATAAAAAGTATATAGCAATACAGATCTATTAGAGACTATATTTTAAAGTTCTTATAGATATCAGGATATCTTTAATAAAGTGATTAAAAATTATAAGATTAGTTCTATAATAATTTAAAGAATAATATAAAAGATTAAATTTTATAGATTATACTAAGACTAAGTATCTTTAAAATAATAATAAAAATAGTATTCTAGATTGATATGCAGCTTTATATCTGATAAATAGAATAAAGAAATTATTAATATTAATTATACTAAAAACAGAATACTAACATATCTTAAAAAAGAACTAAGAATAAAGATAATAATATTATAATATAAATAAATATTATATTAACTAAAGAAGAAAAAGAAAAATTAATTAAAAAAAAAGTCTACTTTAACTATAGAATATTAGAATATTTTATAAATAAATATCATAAATCAAAGAAAATCTAAGAAATAGTTAACTAAGAGTAGTAATAGCAGATTATAACAGCTATCTATATATATATTTTAGATAAGAGTAGTACAGAACTAAACTCTATTAACAACAAATTATCAGAAATCTATAAGAAGAAATAAGCTTATAAACAAGCACAGAAAAAACTAAACCCCAATTAAAAATAATTTATATTAATAATTATGGTAGGAACAGATAATATTATAATATAGTTATATAGTAATAATTATACACTTTTAAAAAATGAATAAAGCAGTATTAAATATACTAAATTATCTAAAAAAATATCTAAAGATAATATATTAAAAAATAACAGTAAAAGCACTAACTATAAAAATTTCTCACTAATTAAATTATTTTATATTTAGTTAATATTTCAGACAGATAGTAAATAAATATTAAACTATTAAAATCTGAATTAAGAAATACTAGAAATCCTACTAGATCTCTATAAAAATATTAAAAAGATACTAAATAAAATATTATTAGAAAAACCCATCAATAAGAAATAAAAAAAATAGATCAGAAAATAAATTAGAAAGATACTAAATAATTAAGAAACTTTATATAACTCTTATAAGCTAATTAAGAATAAACAAAGACAGTAGATTTAAGAAGATAAAGAAACCCAGACTAAACTAATTCTTAATATAAAAAAACTAAGAGATAATCTATATAATTATATATCAGCTAAAATAATTTGTTGGGAAGAATCTCAATATATATAGAAAAAATATATCAATTAATACAATAAGTGTTATAAATAAGTAAATTAAGAATGTTTAATCCATAGATAAAATAACAAAATCCTTTCTGAGATATATAAATAAATTTTATAGTTAAAAAGATATTGATTATATAATAAACAACTAAAATATACTATTAACTATATATATATATATTATCCTAGTTTAAACAGATATCTATACTAGAAGATACACTAAACAACCTATTACAATAATAAATATAAAATGTATTATTTTAATAAGAAAATTAACTATTAATTTCTATAAATATTAAATATTACTGTATAAATAAAGTTTAAATATTTTTAAAAAAATCTAAAGTGCTAATATATTTACAAAAAAAATAGATATTCTAAGTATAAAAATCTATCTAACTATAAATATAAAGTCTTTTTCTATTAATATCACTACAACAAAATACTCTATAAAGATCAAGTCAAGGATTACTTTAAAACAGTAAAAAAATATATATAGTATTACTAAAATAAATATATAATTATAGCAGCTATTAATCCTTAATACCAAGTAATAATCATTTTAAAAGAAATTAATAAGAAAAAGTTATAACTTCTACTAAACTTAGAAGTAATAGATAACCATATAAATCTTAATACTGTTAAAGCACTATAATTTAAACAGTATAAAATTATTAAATAGATTAATATAATCAATATAGATAGAATATTAATAATATAGAGATATTAATGAGAAATTAAACTAATTTTATTTATATCAGGACTATATATTTCTATAATTATCTTTAATATTATATTAATATCTAGATATAATATAATATTTAGAATATTATAATTATAAGAACAGAATTTTATTATTAATTAAATAATAAAAATAGTTTTAATAAATAATTATATCTTATAAACAAAGATTAAAGAATATAGAAAAGAAAAAATTATAAATCTTTAGCAGAAATTAGGGAAAACTTCTATAAAAAAAAAACTAAAATTAGAGATTAATTTTAATGAAAAAAAAATATAGAAAATAATATAAGACTTTATAATAAATAAAATAGTAAAATTAAAACTTAAGAAGATTTATAAATAAGAACTAAAAAAAATATTTATAAAGTTATTTAAAAAATATTATAAATTTATTAAATTAATTGTAAAAAAAAACTACCAGCTATTAATCTATAATAAAAAATTTAAAGTAATAATTAAATTAAAACCAGGATTTGAACTATCCTTGATTAAATAATACTAAAAATCACCAGCTAAGTTAAAAGTAGGGTGGGCATTGGGATTTTTTTTGGGATTTCAGTGGGTTTTGGCTGGTCACAGTGGGATTCCTATATGGGA
>JAMAFV010000088.1:0-11485 GCA_023625935.1 Eurotiales sp. R13A2
TTAATTTTTAGAGAAAAAAATTATTAAAATTAATATATTATAATTAATTAATTTATAATTAGTCTAGATACTATTTATATAAGTAATATATAAAATAGCTGTTATAGTATTTAAAAGAGAATTATAATATATATTTATCTATTAATATTTAAAATATTAAAAGTGATATTTTAGAAAAAGAATCTTAAAAATAATAGAACTATAAAAATAATATTTTAAAAATATTATTTAAATAGGAATCTTACTATAGAATTTCTATAAAAATAGAATTAAAAATATAAAAAAGAATAAATTATGAGAATTAAGTGATTTTAGAAATTTAGAATTATAATTAGATTAGATTTAGATTTTTATGTCTGGTATTATATATTATATCTAGAGTATAATATATAATATTTTTAAATAAATTATTTTATATATATAAAAAACTAAGTTTCTATTCTTTAGTTAGTTCTTATTTATTATTTTTAATTAATTATAATAATTTAAATATATATTTTTATAAATAAGATATTTATTTTTAAGATTTTATTTTTAATAGGACTTTTATACTTAGAAGTCTTTTAATTTTGACTGTTAAGAGCTATCCTAGCTATACTCTGACGGTGTTCAACTGAAGTTTCTGACACAGAGATATTCTTATAATTAATTCTATAAATTTATAGATAGTATTAAGATTAACTGCATTAATATCATTTATATTATATAATTAGATCATAATATCATAATATTCTGATAAGATTATTTTACTACTAAATACTTTTACTGGTGCCAGGCATGCGGCAGGATAAAAGCTTATAATTTTATAAAAATTATTATTATTCTATTTGAGCTAATTTAATAATTTAACTGCAAGTCTATATTTATAATAATTATAATAAACTACTAATTGAGTGATTCAACAAATATTTTAATTATTTTAAATCTAACAGCATGAGAATGCATTTCTAGTTAATTTATTATTAATGATAACTCTAATGTATGAGCAATCAGCTTTATCCAGTAGATATTAATCTTATAGTCTTTTTTTATTAAGTTTTACTCTCTTTTGTCTAAACAGACAGTAGTATTTTCAGAGAATCTTATAAAGTCGCTTACTCGGTTTCACTGAGCCGGCAGATTTCGTGATATCGACTCTCTAGGTGCTATAGTTCTTACTAAATAATCAAGCAGCTGCAGTTAACATTTTGTCTGTCACTCTTTCACCACTGACTCTTTTGTATGTCTGCGTCGCCATCTTTAGATGGTTGTGCTTTCTGAGACAACGGGCCTGCGGTTCCAGCTGCCAGGTAACATTATAAGAAGAGCGGTCTGGTTTATTATTAGCCATTGTCCTTCTTCCTTAGAGCAACTAAACGCTTGATGGCGGGGTAAGATGGAAGACGGTAAACCCAAGCGGAATATCGACCCACAAGGGCCACTAATATATATGCAATGCAATGCGTCCAGGAAATTTCCCTTTTTGGTATAGTGTATCACCGGGTATCTGTTCATCTGCAGATGCATCCTATCATTTATTTACGTTTCTATTATAGATTGGCCCTCCTTTGATCATCATATAAAGGTGCTCTATGAGACCGGTAAGCTAGATTGTTTAGGAAAAATCAGCGTGTTTCGTTTTTATTATGAATCAAATTAATGATTATTAATAGCTGCTAGCCAAATTGGAATATCATTAGGAACATGCCTTGCGAGCAGCACGATGTAATGAATGTATCCTTATATTCAGTCCTAATCAGTTAGTCATCAGTGTTATAACATAAGGAGAAAAGGACTTCCAAGTTATGTAGAGTTTTTTGTGTTCAATTTTAATAGAAATAAAGAATAGTAAGATACTTTTTATTTCTGATTAAAAACTTCTGCTAATTATAAACAGTCTTTTATATTGTGTAGGTTATATAGAATATCAGAAGCTTAATCTTTCTGTTTGGTTGGAATTAGAGAAATTTATTTAAGAGATTTTGCTTCGTTATCTATATATCAGTCAAGAAATGTGCAGTGGGATATCAGAATAGTTTACTTTCTTATTTCAGAACTTTAAGAAAACAGCTAATGTTTGGTAGTACTGTTAGTAAAGGACAATATAATTATATCTATTGATATATATCCTATTATATGAAGATTAAAGGTTATACTAATAAAACAAAATAAAGTTATGTAAGAATATTAAGTGACCACATTGAATCTTCCCAGGAAATTCAACCTCTTCAAAGTTTCTACCTGGAGATAGAGATAAAGAAAAAAAATTCAGGACTTTAAAATGAAAAGAAAACTGTTACTTAAATGAATATTATTATTGATTCCTATATGATGCTATATAGATAAGTCAATAAACTTCGCCATCACTAGGTGTTCTTGAACGCTTACAGTACAACATGGCCGTTGTCTCTTATTCTGTTTTCCGTTGGATTTTCCTATTTACAACAAAGAAAAGAAAAAGAAAAGAAAATAATTAGGCTGCTATCAACTTGGCAGCTAAACATGTCTCATTCTGCTACTCCATCAGCAGCAGCTAGAATGGCAGCCTCCATGGCTAGGTGGTTTTAAATCAGCATCAGCGACATGATGTAATGAGCCTGGGAAGCTGAACATCAATAGTCAGGGAACTACATGATAAGTGACACTTCATAAATCAGCATCCCTACCATTTACTGATCCACGAAGTTCAACACTGTTCAAAAGCCACGCTTTTCCCTGACAATGCGACTAGCCGTGGCAAGGATAGACCGGTATGAACTTCCACTCCAGATCTCTTTATGATCTCTGCGTTAAGCACGTCGCCCTGTATTAGTCAGAGAGCATCCAAAATAGTATCTAGTTCGAACCGAATTCCGGCCAGTTGTAAGATTGCTGAGGATTGCTGCTGTTGTGGTTCATTCTGCTCGCCTAAGTCCGTGTATCAAGGACAAAACCTGTCTTTGGGCATCATAAGCTTACACTTTCCGCTGCTTCTGGTCCTTGTTGCTTGTTTCCAGCAAGGGGTAGGTGTTCAAGGGGCCTAGTCATGATGGAAAAACGTGTTGCACCATGAATTTCAGGCTTGATCTGGATAAGAACGGTGAGTGCTTTCAATAAACATAAATCAAGCCAACCCTCCGTCGTATTTATACTAAAACCGGTGTAAAGTGATTAGTGCTAGTAAGAAAGTTCATCCCGGAACAAATGCTTACTGCGCCACTAGGATCAGCTCCGTACATTCCCCAACTCTTGCATTACGCTGGTGCGGCGCTTAGGTCGAATTGCTTTTGCGAAATACGGCCATTCGGTGATGTGATTGAAGTCGATTATCGAGGAAATTTTTTCCTGAAACTAGAGGCATAATCCTATTGGATGAACATATTATGTCCGGAAATAAGCAGTTTGCTCCGCCGGACCACGATACATCTATGTAGCCGCCAATGGGGTTCCAACCGCCTCCTGCCGGCGTTATCGGTCAGAGCCTGGAGTAGAAGGGTCGGTATCAGCGTCTGGGGATTTGTGTCGCTTGGCGGTCATTCAATTAACGTTCTAACTTAGAGAAAGAGCTTAGTCATCGAGCAGTCCCTGAACAGGACCAGTAAGTTAGTTAGTGCGACTAGTTAGTTAACTGTGAACAGAAAGCTTAGTCATTGCGCTAGATGGCGATCAGACCTACAAGCCTAAGCAGCCATCAAACTACGCCGTATTCAGGCCCTCTGATATCGTTTCCATCGATATTTGCCGCCGAAGGGAATACACTCCGACAGACTTCAGCCTGGTCCACCCACCTGTCGAGCCTCACCGCACCAGGATCTCTGGATGATGGCTGATCCCCAGGTCGGTATGCTTACTGACATTCGATGGTCGAAAATAGTTCACCAGCTTGTCAGGCGATCTTCCTCAAGGCAGAAGACCACAACCAACAGAGCAAATCAGTCTAATAGTGCGCAGCTGACGTGCTAATCCGATTCGAATTCGAATTGCTCGATATCAGGTTACTGTTAGTGGATTTAAATCATGCAAAGCCAACTATCTTCTGACCTATGGTCTTCTAAAGGCGAAGTAATCTTTGAAATGAGGGGTGACTGTGCCGCATTTTAGTGGAGTAGCCAGGGCGACCAGTCAACGTACGTGATTCCGAGTACCGCATTTCTCAATAGGTCCTCAGCGCTTGTAATCTTCTGGCTGATGCTTGCAAATATGTTTTGCAATTATTCTTTTTTTTTTTTAGCACAGGCCAGTTCAATTTCTTTAATGAGTAGCTGAAGCTTGGAAACTCCCTGTAAATGTACCTACGCCTTCAAGACTACGAACATCTCGGCCATCCCGACCATCCCGACCATCCCGACCAGTTTGCCCTGGGGGTCCCTGCAACCCGTCCCTACCATCTCGTCCCATCAGCCCTGGAGATCCTCGTGGCCCTCTCGGTCCATCTTGTCCTATCGGCCCTGGAGATCCTCGTGGGCCTCTTGGTCCATCTCGTCCTATCGGCCCTGGAGATCCTCGTAGTCCTCTTGGTCCATCTCGTCCTATCGGCCCTGGAGATCCTCGTGGGCCTCTTGGTCCATCTCGTCCTACCGGCCCTGGAGATCCTCGTGGGCCTCTTGGTCCATCTCGTCCTATCGGCCCTGGTGATCCTCGTAGTCCTCTTGGTCCATCTCGTCCTACCGGCCCTGGTGATCCTCGTAGTCCTTGAGACCCATCAACACCATCTCTCCCTGGTTTGCCTCTTAAACACGGCCTAAAAAGGCAGTAGCAAAGAGCAAGAATGACAATAGTAACAATGACACCAACTAAGGCACCAGTAAGCCTTTCCTTGAAGTTATTGGAATGCTGTAGACCCGTGGAGACTACATTAGACGACTGCTGAACTTGCCCTTCTGTAGTGGTCAAAGGTCCCAGTTGTATGGTCGTGGTAAATGTGGTAGATATTCTGGTTATAGACAATGTGACATCCCGATTACCAGATGTTCGATGAACTAAAATTTCCGGATAAGACATTTCGCAACTCTTTCAAATAAATGTGTAAAATAAATTACTTTTTCCAATCATGGAGCAATACTCTTAGTATATATGATCCATTTAATTAAAAATGCTAACACCGAATCATGCAGGTTGCGTGGTCTTGCATGAACTTGCTAGGATTTGAGCATCATTAAATCAACTTTGGAACAGCGCAATTTTCGAAACAGACACGACCGTGGAGTTCGGCATCGGATATGCTATAATGATACTCCAGTATCCACTGATCTAGTCATAAGCCGATTCTCAAGTATTTGGCTCTTTTTTCCTTTCTGATGCGAAATTCCATTGGTATCTCATCTCTTCTATTTAGTAGATAAGGTCACGGGCCATCCCATTATAATAACTGGATGGCCTATGAAGCAGCCAATCATATCATGAGGCACCACTTCTCGATTGATTGGCTATTGAGATTTGCAACTCAATCGTCGGATAGGAATTTCAGATTACCCAAACTCAACAACCCCGCATTTTGAATCATCCGTTGGTCGTATCAGCATATCCTGATTGGCAGTCAGAGTGGGTCTGATCGCCAGCCCAGGGCAATGACTAAGCTTCCTGTTCACGCCTGTAGCAATCAACGGCCATGGTCCAGCAGCTATCGGTTCGTTCATAAATAGAACTGAATGATGGCCCACGAGTTCATTGCAAATGGCCACCAACTCGCCTCACACGGTCATCATTCTGTTCCCAGAGTGTATCGAGACATTAGAGGTGTGTCATTTCGCTGATATGCCTGCAGCTTGAGTGGAAGAAGGCTCTTTTTCGGCTTGCCTGTGCTCTTGGACCAAGGCTCTCCAAACTTGGCTGTGCTAGTGTACCAGTAAGGTTAGATTGCGTAGCTGACCCAAGTAGAAACGTAATCCTTCTGTTTCCCCAGGTGAACACAAAGCTTAGTCATTTCCGTGGACGGGGTGCTATCCCCCAGAAGGTCGATATCAAGCAGAACCCTTTTTCAGTCAACTCTACCTCGATCTCTCAGAGAAGTTTAACTTCAGGAGGAATTTTGATAATCTGATTTTGAAATAACGCTGCCGATCCTGATTCCGCAGTACATGTACAGTACCCCAGAGGTTACATGGCTTGAAGGATTTCATGCATATTAATATTCAAATAACCCCGCATCCCCCCTCCAACCGTTATTCACATAGCGCTCTAAATACCAGTCTTTTTTTTTTTCGAACAGAGACGACAAATATCTGACTCGAACAGAAGAGCAGGGAGGGAGACCTTTTTATGTTCTAGGTAGGAATGGCACTCGATCATATACAAGAGCAGTTCGCAAGCCTGAACCTCGAACTTGACTGCCTTCCATTCTGTCCTCAAAGGAATGTTGGACGACAAGAAGAAAAATTTGACGAAATACCACGGTACCTCTTTCGAGTATTTACTCCAAAGTCGCAAGGGACAACCGACAAAGATTGGACAAAGTCCAAGGACGCCAGGTCCGTGGACAAGTCCATCGTCGCGACTAGCCAAGTAGACATATTTGCTAGGGCTGACAAGAAGGAAACAGCGGCAATGCTTCACAGGCATCTTCAATGGTGGGAAGGCCCGGACGATAATTTGGTGTCCTGGACAAGTTCATTGTTATTTGCGCTGGTGTATATCTTCCACTTACATGCTAATTTGCGGGACGGATCTACCTTTGATAAGATATATCTCTGCATTATCGACACTTCAAGCTTTCCTGATCATATCTTTATTCGAGACATGGACCTCATTCGAGCATATCGCTTATTCAGTCCAGGCCTTCGTGATTTCGAAATTTTACGTAGGAGAAAGCACCATGAGTTTTCGGGATACTTCTACTTTGGGGAATACTTCTCGCAAGGTGCCTTAAAGATCAAGGATAGATGTGAGATTGTCTCAGCGAATCGACTAATTGAGCATGGCCTGTACCGTATTCGACCAGAATTGGAGAGTTTTGCAAGGTGGGAACTACAGGATAAACCACCATGGGCAAATCCTACTATTCAGCTCCGTGACGGCTTTTATCTCAGCAAGGCAACGCTGAATAAATGTGAGGAACAACTACACGCTGCTTTGGATATTGCGCAACTCTTTGGGTCAGATTGGAAGGTACCCATAGCAGTGAATCTCATTGCATTGACTGTACCTCGGAAAAATGATGACAGCATCGTAGCGCTATTCCGAGCAAACACATTCACCGGTCAGTGCTTTACTCCTAAGGCATTAACCAAGCTAAATGACGATGTTCAATGCATAGATCATGACCGTGAAAACTGTTCTCCACTGAGAACAAAGATGGTGGCTTACTCTACCTTGCCGGAGGTACAAGAATACTGCAATATTATGCAGAAAATATACAGGGACTATTGTCTCAGGACACTCCGTGGTGAGCCAAAACCGGCTAGTTAGCTTGCTCTATTTGTTACCTGAATCAAATACTAAGCGTGCTTGGATTTAGGATACCTCAGCAGAGCTGGTGATTTGCTAAGAATGACTGAAGAGTTCGTCCTGAAGGAAAAGTTAGCGGGGGAGCTAATATCGGAGGAGCAAGAATTAACTGTAAGAGATAGTGGTTATACAAATATTTTAGAAAGACTCCGTTTTATCAGCAATTCAAGCGATGCCCTCCATCAAAGCTTGGAACACAGGAAGGAGGCTGCTACACAGTAGTGTGACGCTGGGATCCCCTCTTCCGATAGCTTACGGAGCTATTGTTCGTTACCACAATTCAATATAAGCTACAGTGGCGACGCGACCCAGACTCTCGCCTGCGGAATACACTTAAAAGATGAGAAACTGTGGCAGGTGAAGGGTGGTGATAGGCATTTCTTATAGTGACAATAAATGGTGAAGTAGGAACTGTTTCATAGATATAAATATTACTTATGGAAGACAAATGATACATATTTTGACTTTTACCTCCCTCAGGGACATTCAAAATTTGCGGCCAAATAGTTCACTACTAGTTCATCGGTTCTAAAAGAAAAAGCACCTTAATCCACATAGACCCGTAATATTCCTGGCCATATTCTACATATGTATGCTTTGCAAATCAAATCAGATGTTCTTGAAATTCTAAGGCCAGTTTTTTCTCAGCATGTCCTCGGATAACAATCCTATGGGCATCTTCAGTATAATATATGAGGTCCTTTTTATGTTGAATTGGGATGCTGTTATAGACATAGCACTCAATTCTTTTTGAAGACCAAGGTGGGCTTATATGTTTTTGTAAAAAATGCTGCATTAGTGAGCCAGATATGACATAGTCTACAATCTAGTCTTTTAGAGGAATATGGGGTTCCTAACATAGAGAAAGTAAATGATTGGTCAGTCTTCAGGAGTCTTAATCTAAACCAATTTAATTATATGATATAAGGCTTTCTCTATCTTATCTTCTACTAAAGTCTACAGCTATTTTACATAAGAATAAAAATCTCTATTATTAGATACCAGCCAGTAATAAGATTAATTTAGTTAATACAATAAACAAAGTTCTTCTATATCATAATATACTGTGTCTATATGAATAATAATAATTCAACACTGATACTCTATTTTTAGAGTTTTACTAAAAATTATTATTATACAGTTTAGAAATGCTAAATATAGTATAGATATAGATTTTTGTTTTAAAATTTTTATAATTATTAAACTAATTATTAACTTTATTAATTAAAATTCAAAGTTAATCACTAATTATTTATTTCAATAATGTTATAGATTTTCTCAGATCTGCTAATTTTATTATTATTATTTCTTATTATATAGTTTATAAATCATTTTATTATATCTTTATTTTATTTCTATTATATAATTATAAGATTGCTTTAGCTTCTTCTATAATTAATAGTAATATTTAATCTATATTTAAGTATTCAAAAAAATATTACAAATTATACAGTTATACTTTAATTTAAATTTATAATTGTTACTGCTGTTTCTGGTTATTAATAGTTTCCTGTTATATATAAATTATTAGAAATTAATTAAAGGACCAGGACTTTTTAAAAGACAGCTTATAAAGTCAGTTTAGATTAATCAACACACTAAGTGAGCACATAAATTATATTAATAATATTTAAAAATCTATCTTATAGATAATACACTAAGCATTTATATCTATATCTATTTTATAATATTAAATAAATATATAAATATCAGAATATTATAGTATAATATTTTGAAATATATCTGTAATTTTTTTATCTATTATATAAGCCAGCCAGCTATAAATAAAAAAAAAATATACTTATTACTATTATTAAAAGCTTTGACACTAGTATACTAAAGAAAATAAAATTTAATAATATCTTTAAACATTATAATTTTATTTATATAATATATTTAAGATTATAATATATTATTAATTATTCTTTTATCCAGAATAGAGTTGTTATGAGTCGAGTTGAGTCGAGTTTAAGGCTAACCCTAACTTGACTCAGTGAGTTTTAAGTTTTCTAATTAGGAACTTAAACCAATATTAATTTGTAGTAAATTAAATCAAATTTTTACCAAGAATTTAATTTATTTTTAATTAATCTTATTTAAGTTAGATTTTTATATATTTAGATTAATCTAATTTTCTAATTAAATTAATATATTTTTAGTATTTTATTTATAGATTCTTGTTTATAAAAAAATATATATTTAAGTTATTATAATTAATTTAAGATAATAGATAGAAGTTAACTAAAGAGTAAAAATTAGATTCTTTATATATACAAAGTAATTTATTTGTGATATGCCAGGGGCATATATAGAGAAAAATGAGGCAAAATAAACATCTGGATTCATTCTAGTAAGAGAGATGCTCCCGGAAGCTAAGTCCGGCTTACGCGAGATATTTTGATGGGGTACACCAAGCCTGGACTATAAGAAATCTAACTAAATCCAGGCTAATCTAAATAAATAGATATATCTAACATAATATCTGTCTCTATAAAAAAAATACTATCCACAGTACAATAAAAAATAATAATTAAAAATATAAAAACAGAGCTATAAAAACGACTACACTAATATAAATAAAATTAAATAAAATAAAAATAAAACTCCAGCTATACTTAATTATTTTTCTGATTCAAATATAATATTATAATTAGAATAATATTAGTATATAGAGTACCTAATATACTGTAAACTATTATATCAGAGTATTATAATAATTATTTATAATAGAATAGCATAGTTAGAGAAAAAAAATATTAAAAAAAATTGTATAAAGCATAGTGTATACTATATAATATTAAAATAAAACTATTTATAGATAAAATAATAAAAAATTATATAAGATAGTTAGTATTATAATATAATATAGATATCTTTTTTCTAAAATAATTAATAGTGTTATAAAGTCTATAGTATACTTATATAGTTTAGAAGAATATGTGGGAATATTAAAAGTATTATAGTGATAATAGAGACAGGTATTATAGTGATAGAGGGTAGTGACTATGTAAGGCGAATCCCGTACGTGCCTTACGAACCCGGCTTGCTAGTCGATATGACCTGTCATATTCGCTAGCGTCCGCTAGCGAACACACACTGTATATAGAAACCTCCAGCAAGGCTGCTTCATTTGAGTCCTCCAGAAGGAATCATATTTACAAATCTATTCCTTACCATGTTTTCCAAGCCTTAATCATACAGAATAGGCTTAATTCTGCAGCTTTCATGTTCTTTATGCTTTCTATTTAATAGAATTCCTTTTTCTAAGCCCCGGGCACAAAGATCCTGTTAATTGTATTGAAAATTTTTCTAATCCTAATCAAGTAGGTAAGTATGGCTTTTATAATAGACAGGGCTTTATATAGCTATTAAGATTCAAATCTGGAGTCTGAAGAACCCAGCAAACTATACAAACCAGCACCTAAGAGCTGTTGGGCAGATAACTATAAAGATACCAATATTAATAACCTATCTGTGGATGAGCTTTGTTTATTGGTAAATTAATTATCTTAAGAAGCCGAACTGGTCTAGTTATATTATGAAGCTATATATCTCTAAGTAGAATTATATATCTTTATTAGTCAAGGTGTCATGGACAGTTGTCACGGATCATTACGCTGAAGGGTCGGTTGTTACGCCAGTGTGAGAATTATTATCTTGATGAATCGTCATACACTATTATAATAGTCATTAAGCCTTATAATAATTAGTATAATAGTTCTATATAAGATATATAAAAATATAAAACAGAATAATATATTACTATAATAATATAAAATAAATAATACAGAAATAGATTATTTAATTAAAAAATAAAAAGATTTATAAAATTAATTATTTATTTAATAATATTTAATTAAATAATCTAAAAATCATATAAAAAATTATTTAAATTAATTAATTAATTTTCTTTTTTTCTTTCTTTTTATTCTATTAAATATACTCTAAATAATAAAAATAAATTATATTTAAATTAATTATTATATAATATTAAATATTATTTTTTTTTTTTATATTTTTTTTTTATATATAAGTATAGTAAATAATAATATACTATTAATAGTTTCAATTATAAAAAATTTTT
>JAMAFV010000089.1:0-11460 GCA_023625935.1 Eurotiales sp. R13A2
GATCTCGTGATAAGGCCAAGAGACCCGGAGCTGAGGGCTAATATCGATCCAGTAAGGTGGTATCGTAATCCTTTCACACTAGTTGTCACTAGCGCTGTGTATTGCTAGCGGTACTATTATGACTTTTGACTCCCACCTCCGTACCTAGTAGTTAATGATCTACGTACGGTTGGCCTGCGACAATTAAAACTGTGCGAATCATCGAAACTCTGTAACCGTTGTTCAAACTAATCGAGGACGTTCGTGTTGCCCACGTGGACCCCTGCTGCCTGCATTCGAAGCTTGATTTGATTATTGTTAAGAAAGCTCTCGGTGACGAGCCGGGTGTCAAGGATCGTGAGCAGTAGTACTATGGTTGACCCCGGTGATTTCCATAGTACATTTTTTGTTTTACTGTCATACAGGGATCATGATATAGTGCCGTACTTTCTAAAGCCAATACATGGCCATTGATATGCTACATAGTAGAGACACTTTACTCATTAAAGTAGGTGTTCGCCCAGTAAAGTACCATACAAAGTATTACATTACTTGTATTTGCGTCAGGATAAAAACATACTATGGAAACCACCGGAGTCAACCGGAGTAGAGCATTGCTTGAGTTAGCCAACCGGCAGTTGCTGATGTTTTTGTGGCGCACTTCCGGAGATACATCAATCGCTGGCAGTTTCATGGGAGTATGAATAGTGGGATTTGGCTGGCCTGTGTTGAGACAGGGTATGGCTCTCTGCTATGAAATACCCTCTCGCTTCATGCGCCACTATATGGACATTTACATTTGGAGACAATGGTAGGAATACTAAGCTGATCGCGGAGCTAAGGCGACCTAATACTGGTCAATACTGGCCGATGTCATATATGCATCGGTGGTTTAGAGAGCCTTGTTTTGCAGCCCCCAGGGAAACTTTATGACACCACCTGCCTGTTTCGAAATAATCAGCATTACGACTGTTTCTTCTGTATTAGGACAGACACGTCGGCAGTGTCCCCACAGCGGGAGATGAAAAGGGATTTGCTACACTCTGATGCTGGAAGCGATGTCAGAGATAACCGTGGCAAGTCTTGGGAGGGATGCTGAATACAAATACATAGCCACCTATAACGGCTCCAAGGCTGGAAAAGGCTACCCTGCATTCGTGCCGTTCAGTCCCCATCATGAATCCTTCGAAACACAGACTGTCTAAACGTGAAGTGCAGTTCCTCAGTGACGCATTAGACACCCTTTCATTATGTGATATTCTGGAGGTTCCGGTATGGCTTCGTCTACTCGGACCCATTCTTCGTACTGCGGTAGGAAATTTGTTTTCTCAGTGATTGATAATCTTTTCTCGCCTGCAGGACCTACTTTCGTGCTTCCGAAAACTGCTTCACCGAGGAACCCTTGCAGAGTTATGGCAGGTCATGTTCACTATTACCTCTCCATGCTCGACATCGATCCTTGTATCAAAATCTGCTTCTGGTGATGACAGAACTACCATGTACGGTACCCCAAGCCAAAGCACAGTAAGCACAAGCTCTGCCGTTCTATCTGATGGCGAGCTTGATGCCATTCTAGCTGGGCGTTCCAGTGATCTCCCGATGAGAACCGATGATGGGTCATCTCAACAACCATTTCTTGGTCGACCGATGCGACCTGTGTGTCTCATGCACTAGAATGGGCTGCTTCTGGGCCGGCGTCCGATACATTAGTCTCTTTTAATGACTCTCTCCCTGATAATGCTGTTGACTTTTGTATTGCATCTTCATACCAGGAAAGCTCTCATATATCAACTACCTCACCGTCGCCGCCTTCCCTGGACCCGGTAACCTCGATATCGAAGTCAATAACTCCGAACAACGCGGCTCTGTCTACGACAATCTGGTCTGCTGAGTCTCTGCCGGGCTCACAGGCTATGCCGAATCAAGGCCCAAGCTTTACACAACATACCCCCCATGATATCATTCTCGCCAACGCACACGGCTTCTTTTCGAGCCACCTCCATTCACGGAGACACCGGGCTGGGCATCTCGTCCGTGCAGTGCAAGGATTTCTGGATGGTAGTTGCGAGACCGAACACAAAGATCATAGTAATCTCTGGTGCATTGACAATAGCTTCCTCCATGGCTTCAAATCTAGCCAATTGGGCGGTCTTGGCAATGTGTTCGAAGGCCGGAAGCAAATCAACGCGCTTTATAAGGACTATGAGTTAGCAGCACGTCTCAGTTTTATCTTGCTCGAATACGATATTGAGCAAATAATGCACTCGGATTCGCTAGCTGTCTCTAGAGGACGTGGACGGATGACAGCAGCTCTTGAAAACTACGCAACCACGAGGCTGGAAAGGGTGGAGGTGGTGAAAACAGAGCGTAAAGCCGGCCGAGGCTATGTCCAACTGCTGTTCAATGCGGGGCCAGGCAGTTTACTCTTGATGGGCCCGCAGGTTCACACCATGTAAGTTGTTCATTGTTCGACTCTGGGCGATGAGGAATGAGACACATGAAGGGGGTTGCTTTTTATATTTTACTCCAAATATTCAGGAGCGTGGCTGACATTTCGTTAAAGCTGGGAACGAAGACTCAGCAATAAGGACGTTGAACTCATCCTAAAGTATTTGCACGAATGCCTTCCTCATATCATGACTCGCATAGAATCCTTGCATGGCGTCGGGGCACGTGCCATCTTGGATGGGCTCCTCGCTCGTGGATGGACATATTCAGAAATACGAAGGACCCAAAGTGAGCTGATAGATCATTTAAGGCATTATCTTGAACTACAAGGGCCATGATGGCATCCCGCATGTCCGGGCCAGGATGATCGAACGACGAGTGCCGACACGAAATGACTAAATAGATCATTGATACGGACCTGCCGGCATACGCAAGCCGCACTCAATAACCTTCAGTCATTGTTGAAATTATCCTGTGTATCTCTTTTTGCGTCGTTAACAGATTTTTGTATATATATACCACCCGCACGGATTCGGTAGGCGCATTTTATAGACGAATTAGTTACGTCTAAACACATAATGTATATTGCTTGTTTCAACATAAAATAGGTTGGACTTTGACTACCACCGATAACCAGGGTCATAGGAGAGTCCAAAGAAGGCTGGAACGCTATGGGGCGTGAGGTGATTCGTATGTATCCCAGTAACGGATAATGGTCTACTGTATAAACGACTGAGAAAATAGAGATTCATTGGCTCTTATTTGCCCGGCATGGGATAATATGTGGTGTTTGTCAAAACAAGGTGATATTTTCCATATTGTTACAAAGCATCTTAGAATAGTATATGTACAAAATTCCACAAAATATATTATAACGTATTTGATGTCTACTGAAATCTGGTGCACAATTGTAGCCCTCGTTGCTGGATGAAAGAATGTATCATTAGCAGGACGGTCAACATTACGCCCGACAAAACAGCGACGAGAAGTAGCCCCCAAATACTGAAAAATTTATCATGTCCTTGAACTGAGCAGCTGTTTGTTATACTAACCACGTTCCCAGGTATCTGATCGCTAATGTTCGTATCAAAGTGAGGGATGACGGCTTCCGACGCCGCGACGCTGCCATTCTCATCAACCCACCAGTTCGATGGAACAATAGTCTCTGTCATGGCTGACCTCCCCAAGACTTGCCCGTCGGTTGCCAATGCCTCTACAAATACCCATTTGGAATACCCAGCAACCATATGCATAGTTTCGAATCCTGATTTGGGTGCCACGCCCAGAACGGCTGAACTTGCAGCGTCGTAGAATTTCCAGAGCTTAACTTCCGTTGCGCCGTTCCAACTAACATAGAAGACTGATATGATTGTAGAATTTGAAGTACCATATGCGAATCCTTTGATAGCAGGTGGTTCGATTGGGTATCCTGTGAAGTTATATTTATACGTACGATAGTCTACAAACCTTTTCGAGGCGAACTTTAGTTCCTGGACCAATTCGCCGTCGTATGTGAATTCGCTGACATAGCCGTGAGAGACATCGGAGCTCCAACCAACCACGACATTCGTGTCCGGGAGAAACTGTACGGTGCCTCGGGCCCTTGTTAGCTCTCCGTCGGGGCGGTCCCAGCTCCGTGTCAATGATGCGGTCATTGTGGGAATATCTAAAGCTACCAGATATGCCGATGAGCGGTTTGCTGTGGAATGGCTTTCGTCGGCAGCATTGTTTAGAAATGATATGATGGTAGTGGTGCTATTCTCCTGACGGAACCTTGCATGGTGTTGAGAAGAGAAGTTGAAACCATTGAATGAAAAATCTGATGCGTTGCCTCCTAGACGCCACATGATCGAGCCATCTTTTCCCGAGATTTTGTAGATGCAACTTGTGTATCGAGATGATATTAGATAGTCACCTTCGCGGTTTTTATCGACCGAGTTCAAATGGCTACAACCAGTTATTAGTCCAAGTAACATCAAAAGGGTGAAGCTAATTTTCTCTTACAAATAATCCCACGGAGTCTTGGTGGTAGGTTTGGTCCTATAGCTCGCATTTGGCGAAACGTGGTCCAAGGAATGCCATTCAAAAATCTTTTCACCCGTCTCGAGGTTTATCTCGCGGAACATTGACTCGCTGAGAAAGCCAACTTGCGGCCCAAAGCCATAATCCTCGAAGTTGACTAATCTCCTGCCCATCGTCTGTGCCAAAGCAGTTTTACCATCATCGAGTACCTGGAACTCATGCATGTTGAAACCGCCATCACCTCCATTCATTCGCACTCGAGTCTGAATTGAGTATGACTGATTTAGGATGATACCAGCTCCATCGAACATGTTGCCATCGTTGTAAGCGCTCGCCTCGATGAATGATAGATGCTGCGTGCCCTTGTAGGATACAACCTTGAAATCGCTCACCCCGTATTCATCATAAACGTTTGCTCCGCTCCAAACGAGCTCCTATTCGAGTTGTCAAAATCTACGTTCTACTCGTATCTTGGTGGATGCTGAACATACCCCATTACTGTCTAGTATGGTAGGACCTATTTGTCCGGGATAGAATAGAACGCTTGGTCTTTGCGATTGGAGGTAGTCATACGGAGTGCAGAACCAGTATCCAGGAGTTATGTGATCCGGGAGATATGTGGTGATGTTGATAAGAGGTGGCCTTAAATCTGGCCGCTGATCAATAGTAAACATTAAAAAGCCCAGTGCTAAATATTGGGTGAAGAACATACCGTTACAAACGTTGCAAGGTCTCTCCCCATCCGATCGTAGTTGTTCCGTGAGCTAACAATGCCAAAACATAGGACGGACAAGATTATGAGCCAGGCCACGTACGGTGCCATTGTTTGTTGCTTGCACGCTTTCTCCAAAGCAGTTTCGATCCCTGTTTACGAAAAAAAAAAATCGATTAAAATTCACTACCAGGGGGTTCCGATGGCTCAATGAGTGAAGGTCGAGGGCTTTGCAGGTCCTTCCGCTGGATGCGAGGCTCCAATTTGATAGTTCAGTCTCCAGTTGCGCCTATGGTTTTAGACATGTATCACAACACGCTACCCATTCATGTCCGCTTGTCTCCGAGTATGACACTTGAAAGACGCGGAATTCATGACAAAGTCAATGGATTTAAGCGACGGTAATCACGGATAGCGGTTCCATAAACAACTGTAACGTAAAGTGTATTTGACCCACCTGTCCCCGCTGGAAATTGGATATACTCAGCTTTACCGTTGTCGTGTCCCTTGAAATAAAGTGGCAGCTGGGCAACTTGTACCCGGAAACAATCGAATGCAGTCCCCGCAATGGTGAACTTACCCACGCAAAACCTTTTTGAGAGTAACGTAGTCAAATATCTTTTGTCGACAATCGATAAAGTCTCACGTCATCTCCCTGTTTGAATATCTTATCAATACTTCCACCAAAAGCCATGCAGTTTTCCACTATTCTCACCACTTTACTTTTGTCCGTCGTTGCCGCAGCTGTGCCATTGACTGGCGCTGAAGGGCTCGAGGCCCGCGGCCTTTGCACTGGTGCAAGCTGGGATGTTACCGTGAGTAATCCCCGTCAAATCCCACAATGTTGTATACGGCATTTTACTAACTATCCGTTTTCTCTATCAGGACGTAAGTGAAATGAAATCCAAGCCAACAGGTTCCTTAACTAACGATTCAATACCATTAGTGCACTGTTTACCATGTTAGTAGTCCCAACCAGAATGATCTGTATGACCAGAGTACTGATGTGAGATATCGTAGGGCAACTCCGATGGTTGCTAGTCTTCCGCGATTTCTATTGACACTCGACAGCACCAGTATAGCAGCAGTGGGCCAATTTCGAGCTATTAGTGGCTGACGTGGTGGGAATTAGTTACTTGTTCGGACAAGAGCGTTGGAATTGGGAAGGGAGGAGAAGAAATGACTGTGATTTGATTTCATTTCCTTTTTGACTTTTCTAAATCCTCGAATCGGTTCGGGACGCGTACCGTACCACAGCTGAGAAGAGGTGTGCCTGTCGTTTCCGTATTATTTAGTACACAACCATTATTTTTGACACAATTTTCTGTTTTGTAGCCTATATAGTGAAGAGGACATGTCCTCGTTTTCAGAGTACATCACACTTTTGAATTGAACATGAGCGCAGCAACTACATAGTTCAAGTAAGTATGCTGTGTGAGTAATGTACATGGAAAGGTTCATCTGTGTATAGCTGCGTAGATCATGAGAGGAAGCCTAGAAAATAACGCCCAGATCTGAGGCCAGAAGAGCAAGGACCCCGCACCGGCACAGTATGCCAATAAAAGATAGAGCCTTACCATGTCGTATTCCCGAGCTCTTGGACGGGGAAGCACTTGAGGCCAATTAACCTGTTTATTTCCTTCCACTTCTATGCGAGGGATGCTGCACTCCCGCAGACCGCAGTTTGCGCGTAAAAATTCGGACGGGATAAATGTAGCCACAGTGGTCGAATTGCCGAGACTACTTCCATCAATGGCGAGTGCCTCGGCAATCGTCCAGTTATGGTTTCGTAACGAGACATGCACTGTCTCGAATCCCTTTTTTGTTTCGCGGCCCAGGATTACACAATCACCAGTGGCGCTTTCACAACTATAAAAGTTCCAGTACCTGACCTCTGTCGCGCCATTCCAACTGACATAGGATGTAACAGGACTGTTTAAGCCGAGAGAGTAAGTCCAAAGCGTAGGCCGGTCTTCTGGAGTGGCGTTGAATGAGTACTTGTATGCACGGTAGCTTGCGGCCGCAGTGGTACGAAACTTGGCGTGCATTACCAATTCTCCATCTGATGTAAATTCGGAAAAAGTGCCAGCCTGACCCCATCCAATAAAAAGATTCCCATTGGGAAGAGTTTGCATGCTTCCTTTTGCAATTGCGGACTGTTTGAACTTACCGACGAGGGTTGCGGTCATAGGGGAAGACGAATTTTCCAGAGCCAAGAGAAGCCCCGAGGAATATGGTGCACTATGAAGGGTATGCGGCCAACTTCCTGAGGCGTTATCAAACAACGATATGATTGCTGTGGTAACATTCTCCTTTATAATTCTTGCGTGGTGCTGGAACGAGAAGACGAGGCTGGACTCCAACTCGAACGAAGAATGTGCACCACCAACCTGCCATACTACAGAGCCATCCCTTTTAGATATCTTATATAGAGAACTCATATGCCGAGATGATATAAGATAGTCTTCGTCCGCCATTTTTTCAACAGAATGGTATTAGTCATTAGAGATAGCCAACACATCTTGTACAATAACCGTGCCGTCCGGCGCACCTACACCGCCAACCCGGCTGTCCTTGTAACCCCCTCTTACAGCCGGTTTCATCGAAGTTCTCTATACTTGAAGGTGTAATCTTGTTATTCTTGCTTATAAGCTCAAGACGATCAGACCATATAGTAATAGCTGCAAAGTCCTCTGCTTGGAAGCGCTTTAGATCAATAGGTCTCTGTTTTATAAGTTGATATTCAGATCTAAGGGCTTCATAAGGCGATATGACCACCGTTTACTAACAGCATTCGCATGCTCCTCAACCAATCTAGGTGCAGGCGGAATCCCCATATTGTCAATATCTGCTATCCATAGCTTGATAGCGTCTTCTTGATCAATTGTTAATTTACTTAACGCTGGCCTGCGTTCGTTATATTTGTGTAAGATGCGACGCGAGTATGGAACGTCAAATTGAGCCGCCGATTTGCTGATTTTTTGGCCCGGAGTTTTGTTATATGCTTCTATTGCTTTTGCAATAGCATTTTCCTGCTTTTTATATTCTTCCGACGGCATCTTGGTGGTGTTTTGTGGATTTGTAGTGTATGGGTGAGGGAAATTATATTTTGTGACATTTTATTGTCGCGCACCTACAGCCGGGTTGGCGGTGTAGGTGCGCCGGACGGCACGGTTACTGCTCATGGTTCTGTCAACGTGTTCTTTTGAAAGCTTCCGGCCGCGTCATTCCAACCAATAAAGGGTTTTCCACCGGGTTTTCGACTTGGAAAGTTCTCAGCTTCAGCTAGATCCTCAGTCCAGCTTACTGACGTCCCTCACCACGAGAAGGTGACTTTCCACGAGGTACACTTTTTATATAGCTAGTTAGACACTCTATATCCCTCTGAGGCTCTGAGCTTGCTGAGATAAGATCGACCTGTCTAACTAATCACCGATAATCGGCAGAACCCTCACCGCCCACTCACTGCCTGTAGATAGTCTTGACTCTTGAGAAGCTTCATGTTCATACAAATCTTCTGTAATACTCAACGAATTGTAAGTATCCACTCGAAAATGGATTCAGATACAGACTCATCCAGTCTTTTCTATGTACCTACACTTGAGTCTGTGGAAATTGAGTCCAATTCCAACTCAAATCGGGGGAAAATTTCAACAGGCTCAATGACATGGGCCCACACTCGACCAGCACGTGAAGATGAAGTGCAGTTTCATAAAAAAGATCCTATCAAGTACTGTATTCATTGTACAGATTTACCATACGGCACTTCAGTCACTTCAACAAACTATATTACACCAACTTCAGCAGCTGTATATTAAAATAATCCTTGGGTCAAACACAAAACATTGATACAAAGGTTTTCCAAAGGATCTTAAACCAGGATGTTATTGATGAGGCATTAGTCGCATTGATTGTTACACGAAATATTCCATTCTCTATCGTTGAATGGCCTGAATTCCATGCACTTTATCGAGTGCTAAATCCAGAATCAGAGGACTATATTATCACCGCAAATACCTCAGTTCCCAGGAGAATTGAACAATCGTGGCAAGTGCAAAAGGATATTGTACGGAAAAAACTCCAATATGCATCATCAAGTATCCATCTCTCGCTTGAGATCTGGACATCGCCAAATCGGATTCTCTTTCTCGGAATCTGTGCTCACTTTGTTGAACAAAGTCAAGAAAAGCTTTGCAAGGGCCTCCTTGCTGTTCAGACTGTAGGAAACCATAGTGGAAATGAGCAGTTCGCCGCTCTTCTTCCAGTTCTGAAAGACTACGGTATCCAGCAAAAGGTGGGGTCAACTGTTTGTGATAATCACACTGCAAATGATAAGCTTTGTCGCGTACTAGGAAACTATCTACAGGAAGAAGAAGAAGAAGAAGAAGAAGAAGAAGAAGGAATCAAATGGGATCCTATATATCGCCGCATCTTCTGTGTCGGCCATGTTATCAACTTGGCTGTGCAAGCGTTTCTATTTCAAAATATACTGGAAATAGAACAACTAAGTTTATGGGATGAAACGGAAGCCACGGAAGATGAGGAACGGGTAGAAGTTAAGTTCCAAAGACAGGCTACTATTCATAAAATAGGGCCACGAGGGAAGCTTCATAATATAGTGGCACATATTCGTGGTTCAGCTGGCCGAACCAAAGAGTTCAAAGATCTTGCAGGGAGGTTGATTCCACTTGATAACCGTACCAGGTGGAATAGCTGGTATCATATGCTCTATGTAGCGCTTCAATTTGATGGTGCTATTGATACTTATACAAAAAGGCGCTTTGCTATACTTGAGACAGGGTATCTGTCCCCATTAGATTGGGAGAACCTCCATAGAACTAGCAAGTTTTTAAGTCTCTTTGATCCAGCAACTCTTAAAACCCAAGGAGATCAAGCTACAATTGATACTGTGCTTTTTGTGATGGATATTATTATTAAGCACTTCGAGAAAGTCCTAGTAAGTCTTAGCAATCACTATTCAGAAGTATATAATAAGTTATTCTAAGTTATTACAGATTGAATTTGCATCAGATAGGGAATTCTGTACTCGGATCCAGCATGGGTTGATCAATACTACAGCAAGTCAGATGAATCACCGCTTTGTGCTGCGGCGCTTATTCTTCATCCTGCTCGTCGAATGAAGTATATTCAGGCGAACTGGAGAAAAAGCTGGCAAAAGCCTGCACTGCTGAATGCTAAAAAGCTTTGGGAGGAGTATCGAGAAAGGGCTCCTTATTATATGGTTGTACAATCGTATGAGCGGTATACTCAAGATCTTGATGATTTTGATCAGATTGCACAAGATCTAGGGAAGTTTGCTCGGCCAGCCAGTCAAGATAAATATGAAGATTACAACTCTGAGTCTCCATATGAGATCAGCACGAGTGCTCTGACATGGTAGTGTCAGGATCAACGGCAGAAGCGTTGGCCAAGGTTGTCATATATGGCGATTGATATCCTATCGATTTCAGCGATGAGCGATGAACCAGAACGAGTGTTCTCAGGGGGCTGTCGTACAATCTCATGGGAAAGGGCTCATCTATCAGCTGAAAACATTGAGAGGATGGAGTGCTTAAAAAACTGGCATAAGAGTGGGATTGCAGAGGAAAAATACTAGTTAATTCTTAAAATCTATTTAATCAAAGTCCCTGACCATACCGTCCCTCACCGCCTCATGACTAAACCCACCTCATGACTGATTTAGCTTCAAAACACGAAAAAGCGCGTTGAATTCAAACCGCGATAAATCGGTCAATATGGCCTCAATGGAGCTCGCACTTGTAGCGCTACACTCTGCAGATGCTGGAGAAAAGCCTAATATTAGTTTAGTTGCAAGAACTTATGGCGTTAGCCAGTCGGCTCTTTCTAAACGTTTCCGGGGTGTTACAGGCTCAAAAGAAGACCAC
The DNA here is from genome assembly GCA_023625935.1 of Eurotiales sp. R13A2. Lineage (NCBI taxonomy): Eukaryota > Fungi > Ascomycota > Eurotiomycetes > Eurotiales > Eurotiales sp. R13A2. Next base: position 11,068 of record JAMAFV010000089.1, read on the forward strand.
TACAATAAACAGCGATTACTCAACACCACGCAATCGAGAGCGCTTATAAAATGGATAAATCAACTTACCGAGCGAGGCCTGCCACCTACAAACGCTATGCTAGAGAACTTTGCAAGAGAAATATCTGGTAAAGAGCCTTAAAAAAACTGGGCCTCGCGCTGGAAAAAGACTCATGCGGATAAGGTCATTTCTATCTATTCCAGCGGCCTCGATTTGGAAGGAAAAAAGGCGGATTGGGCACACAAATATGCTTTATACTTTGCGCTTATTGGCCATAAAATCGAGCAATATAACCTCAGCCCGGAGCAAATTTATTATATGGATGAGAAGGGCTTTATGCTTGGTGTTACTACAAGAAGAAAGAGAATCTTTACTCGGCGCAAATATGAGCAA
>JAMAFV010000090.1:0-11430 GCA_023625935.1 Eurotiales sp. R13A2
TTGGAGCGCTCGTCCTCACGCTCAGCGCTCGATTCCACGCTCAACTACGCCTTGGAGCGCTCGTCCTCACGCTCAGCACTTGATTCCACGCTCAACTACGCCTTGGAGCGCTCGTCCTCACGCTCAGTGCTTAATTCTACGCTCAACTATACCTTAAAGCGCTCGTCCTCATGCTCAGCGCTCGATTTCACACTCAACTATATCTTAGAGCGCTCATCCTCACACTCAGCGCTTGATTCTATGCTCAACTACGCCTTGGAGCGCTCGTCCTCACGCTCAGCACTCGATTTCATGCTCAACTACGCCTTGGAGTGCTCATCCTCATGCTTAGCGCTCAATTCTACACTCAACTATGCCTTGGAGTGCTCATCCTCACGCTCAGCACTCGATTCTACGCTCAACTACACCTTGAAGCGCTCATCCTCACGCTCAGCGCTTAATTCTACACTCAACTACACCTTAGAGCGCTCATCCTCATGCTTAGCGCTCAATTCTACACTCAACTACACCTTGGAGCGCTCGTCCTCACATTTAATACTTGATTCTACACTTAACTATATCTTGAAATGCTCATCCTTATACTCAGCGCTTGATTCTACACTCAACTATACCTTAGAATGCTCGTCCTCACACTCAGCGCTCAATTCTATACTTAACTATATTTTGAAGCACTTATCCTCACACTCAGCACTTAATTCTATACTTAATTATGCTTTAAAGTACTTATTTTTATACTCAGTGCTTAATTCTATACTTAATTATATTTTAAAGTATTTATTTTTATACTTAGTATTTAATTTTATACTTAACTATATTTTAAAGTACTTATTTTTATACTTAGTACTTAATTTTATATTTAACTATATTTTAAAATATTTATTTTTATATTTAATATTTAATTCTATATTTAATTATACTTTAAAAATATTTTAATAAATAAATATATATTAAAACTTATTACTATTTTATATAAATATTATAGTTAGACTAGATTTATTAGTAATTATTTTTAACCTTTTAAACTGCTAACAAAGTTTTAAATTATAATAAAAATATCTATTTAATCTAGAAAAATTCTCTCTATCTCTATCTTTTATATGCTAGAGCTAGGCTTTACACTCTAATACTATTAATTTATCTGTATACTGCTGGATTTTAGCTGACTAGATTTAGACTAGATCTATTAATTCTCACTTATCTGGCTTGCTACTGAATCTGGTTTCTGATTTATTATATTAAAATTATACTGTATATTATATATTCTATTCTGTTTAAAAATTTTATCTCTATAATTAGATCTTTTATTATTAATTTTGCTATATATTTTAAGCTAATAATCTAGGCAAAATAATATAAAAATATACTCTATTTTAGTTCTAGTCTAGCTCTAGTAATCTATAAAAATAATATTTTTTAATATTATAAGATTAAAATTATATATTTAATATATACTTTAAATATTTATTATTAATTTATTTATTTATTTTTTATTTAAAATAATAAATAAATAGTCAGTATATTTAATATTAAATAATTTCTCTATAATTAAAATTATACTTTTATTTTATAAATATTACTATAAAATCTTTAGCTTTTATTAGAATAAATTCTTAAAAATATTTATTAAATATATAGTTAAATTTATTTATAAGATTAATTTTCTGTTTGATTATATTCTTTAAAAAGTTTATAAACTAATAAAATTATATTAGAATATAGCTATCTATTTATTAAATATATACTATTATATTAAATAAGCCAATCTATTACTAGTAATATTTATTATTATATTACTAAAACTTAATATAGTAGATAAATAAATATAAAATATAAAAAACATAAGATCTATATTATTTAATTATATTTTATTTTTTTTCAACTTTTTTTTTAATACTGTCTAAGCAGAATTTTAATTATATCTAAATATAATAGAATAGAATCTTTAAACTATATAAATCTTAAAGATTATATAATATTATCTTTTATCTATTTAATATTTAGTAGCAGATAAAGAATATTACAGAAATAATAATCTATATAGTTAATAGTCTGCTTAATAATAATATTAATATTTATCTCTTTATTTCTACTAAATAAAAGTGTTTAATCTATAATATTAAAGACTAAATCTTATTACTTTATAATAAATAGAAAGTCTAAATTATTAATAATTAATATATAATCCTTATCTATAGTATTAAATATTTTTATTTTATAAAAATAAAAAAAAACTATAAGTTTTTTATAAAAAAAATTATTATATTAAATAGTATATATATACTAAAAATAAAAATTATATATTTAAACTAATTATATTTTTTATAAAATTTAACTATCCAAAAAAGCTTATTTCTGGTTTATTTATATTAAACTATTAATATTAATATTTTTATCTATAAACAGTTTATACTTAATAATTAAATATACTTAATAAAACTATATAATATATAGTATTATTGGATTTAGTACTTTAAATATCTATCTTTTAAATATATTTATTATAGTTATATTTTCTCTCTATGTTATATAGTTTATAATAAGAAGTATAATTATATTAACTATCTTAATAAAAACTATTTATAATATATATTATATTTTAATATATATACTACTAACAGTTAATTCTATTATTTTATCTAGAAAAAGAAGGAATATAAGACTATATTCTGTATTTATAAGTCTTAGTACTATCTTATTTTATTATTAGAGAAGGTATATATAGAAGTGTAAACTATATACTAGATTAATATATTAGCAGCTATAATATTAAAAAGTTCAATAGATCTAGAAATTATATAGACTATTTAATTCTTAAATAAAGACTCTAAGTTATCCCAGACTATAGACTATATTACTACTTTAAAACTGTCTGGCCCATTAACTATCATTATACTAGCTGTACTACTAGATAGAATAGATGATAAGTTAATTAGATTATATTAAAGCCATTCACTAAAGTATAAAAATAAAATTATTTATTTATTAATAAAAATTATTATAATTTTTAAAGATATTTCTAATAGCTAACTCTAGCTATTAAAAAAAAATATTAATAATAAAATTATTATAAATATATATAATAATTTAAATATACTTTCTATTATTATTAGTATTTATACTATTAGTATTAGTAATAATTAATATATATTATATATATTTTATATATTAGATGAGATCTACTAATCAGAATCTGAGTCCCTAGATAAATTTAATATTATATCTAGCTAAAGTACTATTAGTAATAGGTATAGTAGCTTTTAGCTACACAGAGCTTTATTTACTATATTTATACTGCTACTAGCTATAAACACCAAAAAAAAGATTTTTATAGATATTATTTTATTAAATTAATATATTAAATAATAGAAAACAGGGCTAGCTAGAGTCTAAAATAGTCACTCCAGCTATTAACTAGATTCTTTAACTGTATAAAAAAATATTATAATTTATAATATAGAATAAAAAATATACTAACTATATATTTTAATAAAATTTTATTATTAATTAAATTTTAATTTTATAGATTATTAATTTTAAAATCTAAATTAAGTAGAAGGCCAAACTTAATAACTTTTAATAATATAAAATAATAGGATTTATTACTCTCCTATTTCTAAAAAATTAAAAGAATATTATTTTATTTTTAATAGTCTAGTTTATTCTATTAATCCAGCCAGTTTAGCTGCACACTTAATATCCTTTAATATAATATTAAAAAATCTATAAATAATATTATAATTATACTGCTCTAGGACAAGACTATCTAATACTATAATGTACTAGTTATTTAGGAATTATAGATAATTATTAACACTAATATTATTTATTATCCTTAAAAAATTTATAGTTTATTTAAACTTATCTAAATATTAGTAAAAAGATTTATAGTATTTAAAATATATTTATATATATAAAGAGATTTTAAATAATTTCTAATATATACTAACTAATTTATTATCTTTATTTATATTTAAAATAGTACTAGTAAATTAAATATATATTTTTATAATATATATAATCTATTAGTTTTTATACAGAATATACTGCTATTATTTATCTTAAATAATCCTATGATAGAGACTGTATATAACAATTATAAGATTTTCTTATTTTAATAGATGCTTTAGCACTGCTTTAAGATCTTTAAAGAGTACAATTATATAATAATAAATAATTTTAATATTTATAATTTTTTATAGAGTAATATTAATACTGAGAGTATTTTTATTATAGTTATATAAAGGCTAAGCATAAATATAAAATATACAGCTAAATTATATACTGTATTAAATAAATATAGGCTTATAATTAATATATTATAAGATTTTATTATTTAATTATTCTAGGTTTTTAAATTTAATTTAAATCTAAAGTTAAAAATAATATAACTATTTTAAAATTTAACTATTAATTTTAGTCTGAGCTTATAAACATTACAAGATTTAATAAAATATATATATATTATAAATATTTTTAGAGACTCTGACTATCTATTAGTAGAGATATATATTAATCTTTATATAAATATATATTAATTAGTCTTAATCTAAGACTAGACTACATACAATATTATTAAATTTTAGAAGATAATTAGAGCTTATATTTTTTTAAAACTGCCCACAAACAGCTTACTTATTAATGTTAATTATATTATAGTCTAGATAATTAATACTATTTATACAATAATTGACCAGATAGTTCTCTAGAAATATAATATATCTCTATCATGTCTAGACTTCAATAAAGATTATTGCTAGCTATAGAAAGAAATTTATATAATTAAATAAAAGATTATCTACTACTAAACAGTATATTAGGAAAAGGTGCCACTAGAGATATAATAAAAATATTACTGTTTAAAATAGATAGTTAAAAAAGTTATATAATAGTATAAAGCTCTAGCTTACTATATTAAGATTATAGAATTTAGTGGCAATTAGAGTAAGATCTGGAATTTAGTATAATAGGTAAAGGATTAGATCAGATATACTATCAGAATATTACTGCTTTAGATCTTTAATAGGCTAATATATATATTAAAATATAAAATCTTAATATTTTAGAATTTTTTTTTTTACTACTGCTAAATATAGATTTTACAGATTTTAAAGGCTTTTTATATTTAAAGTTAATTCTAATGCTTTTAATAATTTAATAAAAGATAAAGAATATAATTATGAAGTCTAATACTAATAAAATATTAGAGCTAAATAGTATTTTAAACTAAATACTTTAAATATTAATATTAATTTTAATTTTAGTTTTTACTGGAGTGTTTAACTGAAGTTTAAAGCTAGAATACTGTTTATATTATTTTTAGAAGATATGCACAGTAGTATTCTAGAAATTAGAAAAGAATAATTATATAATTTTTAAAATTTAATACTTAATTATACTATTAAATATTTTAAAAAAAATAATAGAATATATATTAATAATATAATTAAATTATCTAGTTAATATATATAGTCTATTTCCTACAATCTATTTTAAAGACTATAAAAATTAAAGCACTAAAATAATATTATATTTTCTATTTAAGATTATTAAATTAGTATAAAAAAAAGATCTAATAATTTTAATATTCTTTCTAAATATCTTAGATACTTTTAACAATATCTCTCATGCCTGATTGATCTATAATCTATAGAAGTAATAAGTGCTGGGTTTAATCATAAACTAGATTATATTATTCCTAACTGATCAGTATACTATATTAAAGACTATAGAATATATAATCCTCTGTATAGCAGTAGTTATAGAGATATTATAAAGCTCACCACTCTTATTTATATTGTATTTATTTTATAATATAGATTTTATTAATAGTATCAGGAATATTATTAATTTTAGATATATTAATAATATTATAATAATAATAATAAATTTATTAGAATATACAAACTACAGATAATTAATTATAAAATTTAAATATTATTAAATATAATTATTATAATATATTTCTAAATTTATTTCAGACAAATTTATACTTATATATTTTTATAATCTATACTAAAAGCCTAAAGAAAATAATTATCTAAAAATATTAATTATTATAGATAATAATTAGACTATACAACTAAACAATTTAATTAAACTATTAAATATTATTCTTAATTTTAAACTCTAATTTATAGAATATCTGGAGTATATTAAGTATAAGTACAGAATCATTCTATAGACTATCTCTGTGCTAGACTATTCTAAATAGGACTTATCTCTAACTAATAAATACTAGATCTATACTATATATATTATATTTTTAATACTCTATATAATTTTAATATAGATATAAAAACAATATTAGAATAACTATAAAATATATAACTGTTAAATATATATATTAAATATAATCTAATATTATATAAAGTATCTAATCACTGGCATATTCTACACTATAAATAATAATATATATAATATAGAATTATTTCTTTAGTCTATAATTAATTATTTTAAGTAGATTAAATTACTAATTTTTACCTAGATTATTATTACTCTAGTCTACTAAATTATTATTAAGCAGTACTATTATTATTCTAATATCTGTTTATATATATTATTGAAAATAGCAAAGAAAAAATTAATACTATAATAAAAGATAAAAGTTATAATTATAGAGTTTTAACTATTATATATAATATTTTTATAATGGAAGCTTTTATATATTAAGATTAATAGAAATAAAATTAAGGTTTTAATAAATTATATAATTAGATATATTAATTTATTAGCTATTTTATATATTTATACCAATAGCTTTAACTATTATAAAGAAATCAGCTGCACAGCAGTCTTACTGAATCTATAGCTAATACTCTAGATATATATTAGCTCAAAAACAGAGAAGACTGTCTATATAAAAGAGCTTACTAAAATTATTTTAATATTCTGGCTAGTTCTAGAGAATTCTATCTTTTTTAACATTATTAATATCTATATTAATAATTAAAAAGCTTTATAAATAATTATTAAACTATACTATAGCTTTAATTAATATTTAGCTATAAAGACTATCTATCTTATTAAAATATATTATTAAAAGAACTATATTATTTGTTTTTACTAGATTTCCATACATATTAAGATGTCTGGGAATAAGTTTATAGATAAGATAGCTAAATACATTACAGGATAGATTCTATATAATCTATATAGAATTAAAACTATATTATTAACTAGAGTGAATATATTATTATTTTATACTATAATAGATTGACTAATTAAAAGCAAGATTAAAGACTTATAGAAGAATGACTAGTAATATATTAATATCATTATATCTAGAGCAGTACTATAGTATGTACTTCTAAAAATTAATACATGCACTGTGAATATTTATACAGGGCTGACCTCTATTAAAAGAAATGCACTGATATAAATTTAGATAAAGAAAATAAAGCTTAATATATTTTTTTTTATAATAAAAAAAACACTATTAAATTACTATAAATACTAACTAATATTTAAGATACTAGAATATTTATTATTTTTTTATTTTTAATAAAAAATATTATAGTATTAATACTAGAGTAATTCTTAGATATAGCCTTCCAGCTTGACAGCTATATTAGATAAGATAAAGTATATAGGCCTATCAGTCAGACTTTTATTTATTACTAGCTAACTTTTATATCTGAACTCTTTAAAACTACTGAAACAGATTATATAAAACAGAATTAAGAGGACTGACAGTAGTAGAGGCCAGTTTAAAATAGTTATTAATAATTAGGTTAAGTTTTGTAAAATAGTATTATATAATATAGAGAACTATATATCTGATAGTGTGTAGAGAGGATTATAAGCTACTAGTAAAAAGGTTAGCCCTTATATCTGATATTATTATACACAGTTGATATGTTTTATGCTTATATTAGATATAAATATCAGTATTGGTATGTTTAAGTATAAAGATGGCACAATTATGTATGGCTTGGTGGGAAGTGGGATTAGGATTGGATTAGGACGCAGAATCTATGCTATCCTGCGCCAACTAATATAGTGAATACTAACTGGCATTGTCTATGTTAGTTGATAAGTTCTCTTGGTGGTGTAGAATATAGATAACACTGGGTTGATAGTAAGGCACCCTGCTAGGTTAGTTTTAGGCAGGATTAGCGGTGGCGTAGTCGTGCCAGCTGCCTCACGGCCGCTGGTGACTCTGGAAGGGCCCTGGATCAGGGCCGTATTAGAGTATAATGCAATCTCTCTCTCTCTCTCTCTCTCTCTCACTCTATATTTAACTAAAACAAAATTATTAATATAATCTTAAAAAAAAAATAGATAACTATTATTAATATTATTTCTATATTCTTTTAATAGTAAATAAAATATAAATACTAGCCAAGACTCTATATTATTATTTATAAAGATCAAGAATTCTACAAAATCACACTTATAGATTATTATAATAATCTAATCTATATACAATACTAGTTAGAGCTTTTCCTTAAAAAGTTTTATAAGTTCTACTATATCTATATAAACAATATCCTTATTATATCTAATTCTTTTAAAAAATATAAAATTTATTTATTTTAAGTATTTAATAAGCTCAAAAAGCTTAATATATATTTTAATCTAAAAAAAATCTTTATTAGCTATTCAAATATCAATTTTCTTAAATATTTAATAGACAGTCTTGGCTTAATTATACCAGCAGATAAAGCTATAGCTATTATTAATTTACTATTTCTAGTTAATTTTTAATAACTAAAAACATAGCTCAGTATAGTACAATAATTTTGCTTTTATATCTAGAGCTTTACTAATAAAGCTAGACCCCTAGAAGACTAAAAGACTCTTCTACTTCAAGATGCCCTAATCTCTAATCATTAATAAAAAATATACACCAAATATACTATTCTAAACTATCCAACTAATAAAAAGTTAAGAATATTTTATTTTATCTGATCTTATTTCTAGAATAATTTATTTTTTTAATATTTTATACTAGACTGTCAGCTTTATATAAATCTAAATAGTTTAAAATACTATCTAAAAACAATAATTTATTATTTCTAGACTAACACCCAAACTAATAAAAAATAAAATAGTTTATCTTTATCTATATTAGTTAATGTAGGAATATGAAACTATTCCTTCAAAATTTATCCAGTTTTATTCTTATATACTTCAAAACCATTTCAAAAAGACCTAATACAACATTTTCTAGTTCATATATCTAAAAACAGATATTATTACTAAAAATAGAAGTAATTAATACAAACAAATATATTCAAATTAACTAAAAACAGCCTATAAATTAAACATAAATAGAGAATAAATTCCCATCTATAGATTCATAACAATAAACAATTCAAAGATTATTTCAACACCATTTTCTTTTACTTCTAATTATCCTTTCTCTTACTCTTCCTTTCTATTTTTAGATTTTTTATTTCTATAAAAAATCATGCCATGCTGACAATTATTTTTTATTAATAAGATATTATAAAGATTTACAAATATAAGGATATTCACTAAACTAGATCTAAAGAATATTTACTATTAGATCTATATCAAAAAAAGTAATAAATAGAAAACTGTTTTCTATATCTAGTATAGATATTTTAAATACTATATAATATTTTTTAGCCTAGTAAATATTTTAATAATCTTTCAGATATATATTAATAAGACAATATTAGATCTACTAAACATATATATAGTAATATATTTAGATAATATTATAATTTTCTCTACTAAACTAAAAAAATATATTTTTTAAATATAAAAAGTTTTTAATTATCTTTATATATTTAATCTATACTATAAAATCAATAAATATATTTTCTAAACAGACATTATTAAATATTTAAAATTTATAGTAATATCTTATAGTATAAAAATAAAAAAAAATTATATATAGACTATCAAAGAATAATTTTAGTTTAGAATCATTAAAAAAATTTAATTATTTTTTAAATTTATTAATTTTTATTACAACTTTATATTCAAATTTTTAAAGATAAGTATAACCTTAATAGAACTCATTAAAAATACTACAAAAAAAGTAAAACAGCACTCTAAATTTATAAAAAATAATAATAATTTTTAATAAAATAAAAAAACTAAATATATTTTTTAAAAAATAAAAAAATAATTCTGTAAAAAATTTTTTTTTTAATTTTTTAATTCTATATTATCTTAGAAACTAAAAACAGATATTTTAGGAAATATTATAGCTATAATACTTTTATAATTATTTAAGAATAGGCAGTAGTACTCTATAGTCTATTAGTTTAGAAAACTGTTAAGTACAGAAATTAGATATAAAATATATAATACTAAACTCTTAATTATAATAAATATTTTTAAATAATAAAGATAATATCTAGAAAAAAGTTTATAATCTATACAGATTTTTATAGATTATAATAATTTATAGTATTTTATAATAATAAAAGCTTTAAGTAAGTGGCAAGCCCACTGAATTAAATATCTAGCAGTATATAATTTTAAAATAGAATATTAGCTAAAAAAAACTAATCTAGCCAATAGTCCAAGCAGAAGATTAGACTATATAAAAAAAATTAAACTAAAAGATATAGTTCTATTAATTTTATAAAAAAAACTGTAAAAAAGTATTCTTAATATGTTAAAAACTAGAGAAGAGTTTATGATCCAGCTTATATTATATAGTAAGAGATAAAAAAAGCTTAACCCAGTTGATAAAGATGCTTATAAAGACAGCTAAGAAGAGGCTTATATAGATAAAAATATTACTATTAGTAATACAGAAGATCTAGAACTTCTGGTACTGCAATTCCTAATCTAAAAGATTATAGGGACTAAGATAGTCTATATTGATATACAGTTATTAATAACTAAATTTTTAAATTAATATTAGTAGGGGAACACTTTTACCAAATATATAAAGAAAAGATTAACAAAAATTCTATAACTAAAAACTTATAATATACTATATCTTAAGATAGATTATTTTAGTATAAAAGAAAAATCTATATATTATTAAATAAAATATTATAATTAAAGATTATAAAAATTAATTATAATAATCTACAAGATAGATATTTTAATATTTTTGTCAGAAACTTCGGTTAAATGCCATCAGAGTATAGCTAGGATAGCTCTTAATAGTTAAAATTAAAAGATTTCTAAGTACAAAAGTCTTATTAAAAATAAAATTTTAAAGATAAATATTCTATTTATAAAAAAATATATACTTAAGTTATTATAATTAATTTAAAATAGTTAATAGAAATTAGCTAGAAAAAAGAATTAAATTTTTTATATATATAAGATAATTTATTTAAAAATATTATATATTATATCTCTAAATATAATATAGTATATTATATAATAAAATATATTATATTTTAGAGTATAATATATAGTATTAAAAAATAAAATCTAGATTTAATTAGATTATAGTTTTATTTTTTTAGAATTATTTAATTTTTATAATTT
>JAMAFV010000091.1:0-12016 GCA_023625935.1 Eurotiales sp. R13A2
CTAATTATCTTTTTCTCTTACTCTTCCTTTCTATTTTTAGATTTTTTATTTCTATAAAAAGTCATGCCATGCTGACAGGTTCAAAGCCAAAAAAAATTTTATAATAATTCCAATCTTTATTAATAAAATAACCAGTAACCATAATAAATATTTATTAAAAAAAAGATATCTAACAATCAAAAACAATTAATATCTTTCTATCTTTAGATAATCTTTTTAAAATACTATGTTGATATTTATTAATTACAGCTTAAAATTAATACTATATTATTTTTACAGATAAAATTTATAGGCAAAATAAAGCATATTAAGCTATATAAATCATATTATAAAAATCAGAATATTCAAATAACTAAAATAATAATTAAAATAAAATAACAAAATAAAATAATTTATCCTTCCAAACCTTCTGTATAAAATAAACTATTTTTAATAAAAAAAATATCTAAATAATAAAAAAATATTAGCTAAATTATAGATATATAAAGAAAGTTAAATAACTTTTTATATAAATTATTTAATCCCAGAGCTTTAAAATCCTCAACATCCTATTCCTTTCAAATACTTAATCATTACTAAAATCCTATTACTATTTCTATACTATTATAAATAATTAAATATCTTTTTATATTATTTATATATAACTCTAAATATACTATCCTTAGTTTTAGCTATCTAGTTAAAGTTCTTTCAGATATCAGAATACTGTCAAGCATTCCAATATATTTACTTTTTTCTTCCATAATCAGTCTATAGCTATCAAATAATAAAGTTGTCTTTAGCCATTTCAGTATAAATCATATATATATTAATTTAATTGAAATAGATATTTTAAAAAAAAATAAATACTAAGAATAAAAAAATCAGAGATTAAATATAATTAGAATTAATAATTAAAAATATAACTAAATTAAAGTTTTACTATCCAAATAAAATATCTAATATAAAATTATTAAATTAAATAATCTAAAAACTATCTATAATATTAATATTATATAATAATAATACATATACATCAGAAAATTAAGAATATTAATTTTAAAATATAATAATAAATTAATTAATATATAAAAGAATAAAATATAGATTAAAATAACTTATAATAATTCTTTTAATTTATAACTAAATACTAAACAACTATAGATATTTCAAATAAAACTAAGCTTTATTAATCATTAATATACTATAATCCTACTTTATCTATAATAATTTAATATAATTAGTTTATACTATAAATAATCTATAAATAACCTACAAGTAACTCATAGATTTATCTATATACCCATTAAAAACCTATAAATTATTTATAGATTATTACAATTATACTATAATATATACCAATCATCACAAAAAGTATATCTGAATCCTTAATATTATAGATTATAAAATTAATAATATAATAAATTAGCCAGATCAGCTATAATTAATAGATTTATCACAGTATCAGTCTAAAGACTGCCTGCCAAGCAAGTCTCAACATTACTACAACCACTCTAATACTATCACAACTACTATTATTATTACAACTACTTTAACATTAGGGTGGGCACTGAAACGGGAACTGGGATGGGACTTTTTCCCTTTTACTCATATGGGATGGGAAAAGTAACCTTCCTTTAATATTAGTGGGAATTCCTAATTCTCATTTCCTAAGATAGAAATCCTTCTTTTTTAATTAGGAAATCCCAATTATTATATAAGAATTTATATTCCTATATAAGAATTCCCATATAATAATTAAGAAAATCCTATTTCAATATAAGAATTTTTATATAAGAATTTCATATTTATCTTTCCTATATAGGAAGTTTTAATTATATATAAGATTTTCTATATTAAAATAAAAAAATCTTATTTTATATATAAAAAATTCTATATAAAAATATAAATTTTTATATTTATATATAGTTTAAAATTACAATAATAATAATATATATTACTAATAATTGTTATTAGTATTATATTTTAGATTAATAATCTACATAATAAATATATTTTAAAAAATATAAATTAATTTTAATTTTTAGAGTATTATAAAAGATTATATTAAACTAATTCTATTTTTAAACTTTTCTAATTAAGTTTTTTAATCTATTCTATCTATAGTCTTTTTAAAATAAAAATATTATTATTTTGAAAATTCTTTATTAATTTAGATTTTTTTTATCAAAATTTTTTCCTTTAAATTAATCATTTGATAGTAATATTTCTTTGTAATATTTTAAAATATTAAATAAGATTTAGAAGCTGCTATTATTAGATAATGTATAAAATATAAGCTTATATTTTTTATTCTTAAATTAGTATTTTTTTTTACTATAATCTGATTATAGTTTTTATAGTATAATATATTTAGGATTTATATTATGAAGCTTTTTGTTGATTTCTAGAAGTTCTTTGATAAAATATATATCTTTTGGCTGGATTATGACTTGGCTATAATATATAATAGTAAAATTTATAGCTGTATTATAAATTAATAAATTTTATTAATAAATATTATTAAAGAATATTATCTTTAAAATATATTATAATAATATATTTAGATATATTTTATAGAGTATTTAATATAAATATCTAAATTTAATAATTATTATATCTAAGTTCTGAAAAGATGTATTGAATCTGCTTAATGAAGATTAATTTAGGAATAATAAAATTAAGTTAAGATTAATAATACTGAATTTTATAAAATAGTACTATAAAATATTATTTAATTTTATTATTATTAAAAGAATTATAGAAACTTACTTATTTATTGATTATATTTTATTAATTATCTTATTATAGATTTTATTTTAATATCTTTATAATCATACTAAGTATGATTATATTCTTGTAGAGCCTATTCTTATACTTTGATTTTCTATTCAGCAAGGATTTCTTTGTATTTTTATTAATAATTTAATATATAGATTATAATTCAGATATTAGAATATTATTTAATAATGTTATTAAAAAATTATATAAAAAACTCACTTAACACATAATCTTTATAAATCTTTATATATTTTTTGGCCTGATTAGATTGTTCTTTTCTTCTTGGTGTTATGTTGTAGTGGATAAAGAACGTGCTTATTATTATATTAATAATATTATAATATTATTAATAAGTGTTATTAAAGAATAATATATCTTTAATTTTAGTAAAGAAAGATTTATAATATAGAAACTGCCTTTAAAAGAACAGCAGATAAAAAGATTTTTAAAATAAAGCTGGTAAATGTATTTAGAGATTTTAATTTAATAATTTAAAAATTTTTTAAATTAGGAAAGTAGTATTAATAAAAAAAAAAATTATAAAAGAAATTAAAAAAATTTTATCTTTTTTATTACTTAATAATTAATAATATTTTTAAAATTTCATTTTTTTAGTCACTTTTTAATATTTTTATTCTTTATTTTCAAATCTATTCTATAATATGATAATAAAAATATGAAAAGTATGCATTTTTGTTACTATAAAGTATTATTATTATAGTTATAATCAAAATGTTTTTA
This sequence comes from Eurotiales sp. R13A2, assembly GCA_023625935.1. Classification (NCBI taxonomy): domain Eukaryota; kingdom Fungi; phylum Ascomycota; class Eurotiomycetes; order Eurotiales; species Eurotiales sp. R13A2. Next base: position 3,502 of record JAMAFV010000091.1, read on the forward strand.
AAAATATTATTAAACAATCTAAATATTCAACACGCTACAGCTAAATAACAACAGCTAACTAATAATAATTTAATATACTAAAAAAAAGATAATACTGATTAAAAAATAATACATATTGAAAGAAAAAAAATCCAAGATACTTTTAAATAGTAATATTTCTAGATAACATACTTAAAAAGATTTATTAATTTTAGATTAAGCAAACTATAGATGAAATGATCTATTAAGCTTTTAAGAAACAAGCTGTAAAATATCTTATAGAAAAATACTTTTAAAAGAATAAATTATGTGAGTATTAAAACAAATAGAAAACTATAAAAAATACTAAGAAAACTATCTATAATCTTTAAGCTTAAAAACTTCTATTAGAAATATAGCCTAAAATTAGTAACAGTAAAATAATAACAAATAATAATATTAAATACTTTTTAACTAATATATATATATAGAATTATAAATTATTTATTATATAGAATATATTTAAATATTAATTATGTTGCTTGATTATTAGAATAGAAAAACAAGTTTTATTAACTACAAATAAAAGTCTTCAGGCATTAGACTGTTCTATTAAAAATATTTAAATTAAGATTAAATTCTTTATTTAATAGCACTAGAAGATTAAATCTTTATTCTATAGTAAAAATATAATAATATATTTTAGTAATATTATTATTTTTAAAATGCATTTTATTAATTAAATTGAATAAAAAATAATAAAGAATACTTGTTTTCTGATAGATTAACATCAGTTGATGATAATAAAAATAATAAAAATAATAAAGATAATAAAAATAAGGATAAAAAAGATAATAATAATTCTAATAAAAATAGAAATTTTATAGTTAAAGATAATGAGCAGAAAAACAGTGAGGATATAGATATTAATAATAAGAAAATTAATACTAATAATAAAAATATTAAAGAGAAGATGGATATTAATAAAAAAAATTAAAAAAAATAAAGAGTAGAGAGAGCCAGAAAACTAAGTATTAATTTAATAAATAAAATAAAAAATAAGAACTTAGAATTAGATTATTATCTAAAATAATTATTTAATAATTCTACTAAATAATATTAATATTAAATTAATAAATAAATAGATTTCTAACTTTATTCTTATATAATACTATAAATAGTTTAATTTAATAAAATCTATAATAATACTTCCTAAGTTAATATTAATATTAAAATCTAAGTAAATATAAATAATATAATAAATATAAACAACACATTAAATTATTTAAATATTATAAGATGCTATCTTAAATAACAGAAAGAATATAAAGTTATAAATTATTTATTTATATTAAAAAGTTTATTATCTTAATTTAATATAATTTTTATAAGTATTACTATGATTTAGATTATATTAAAGTATTGTAGATTCTTAATAACAATTAGTCTATAAATGTAGATATATATATATCTCTGTGTGGATTTTAATATCAAGTAAATATTATATAATTAATATTGTCTATATAGTGAATAGACTAAATATTTATATAAATTAAATTATAAAATATAAATATATCTCTAAGTCCTGTTACTGTTATTAAATAATATTATTTAATATTCTTTATATTCTTATATACTTGTAGAACATAAATATAGAAAGGATGTCTGAATAACTTCAAGTTTTATAAATATATAACTATTAACTCTGTCTAATGAATGCTGTTTAAATTAATGATTTAGTATACTACAACAAAACTTAGAATTCAGTTTAAATCTCTTTTTATATAGTATTAATTATATTTAGATTTATCTAGTCTTAAAAAATATAAATAGTTTAAACTATAAATTCTGTAATTCTATCTAGAATTTTAGATTAATAATTATAGCTCTACTTAGTATATTAATCTAAATTAATTTATAATATTTATAAGTAACACTTCTATATATATTAAAAATTTAAAATTAATAACCAAAAAAAAATCCTGGTTATTAGTCTATTAAGCTGGCTTAATTAATATATTAATAAATACTTGTAAGGCTATAAATACTATTAGCATATTATGACTAGTAACAGAATTAAACTATTACTAATTATTAATTAGACTATATAAGATTGTTTAAAATCTATACAGAATTATATTTATATATCTTTGATTCTTTAGAGTATGAATTATAGTATGGCTATATAATTAATATATTATAGTCCCACTTAGTATACTAGTCTAAATTAATTTGTAACACTTATAAATAACACTTCTATATATATTAAAATTAAATGAAAAGATAAGTACTATTTTATAATAAAAATTTAAATATATAAAAGATTTTTTAAAACTTATAATTAAAACACTAATTATTATAGTAATATTAAATAAATATTTATTATTAATTATGTTAAAATTCTTTCTGCAAAAAGATAATAATATATTTTTAAAACTTATCTAATATAGACTGAAGAATTCTTAGAATAAAAAATCTAGATAGTATTCTAGATTTTTAATTTTCATACTTTATACTTGAGCAGGAATTATAAATTTATTATAGCTCTACTAAACAGATATTTAAGAATATTACTAAAAAAAAAAAGAACTTAAGTAACATTTATAAGTAACATTTTTATATAATTAAGTAGTATATAGATATATTTACTCTTATAAAATCTATATCTTGATTCTTCAGCAAAATCAGAAAATCAATTCAGTAATTATAACTTTAAAAATAAGAATAACAAAAATAATATTAGTATAGTATATTTCTATAGTATAAAAGATCAGAGATTTTATACTATACTATCAGAACATATAAAGAGTTCCAGTAATGTAAAAATAAGTTCTTTTATATCTATAAAAAAGACAGCTCACTGTTAATATATAATGAGTACTGTGAGCCATTATTCTCACAACTATATAATAATAATATTAAGTAAGTTTAATAGTATAAAAAATTACTATATAATTAACTTTTTAAAAATAAAATTATTTTAATCTTATTATTTTATAGTAATCTACTAATCTTAGTTAGAAGTTTTATACTGTACTATCTCTCAGACTTAGTATCTTAGTCTTATTCTAATATAATAATATTATTATTCTAGTGAATTCCTTTATTAATATTACAATCTATTATTATCTATATCTTATATACAATTATCTATCAATCATAAATTCTGAATCTTAAGATCCTATTATTTCAAATATAAATATTAATTTATTTCATCCATCCTCAGATATTAAAAATAATCTTTTTACTAAACCAGTTTCTTTATCATCTTTATCATTAAATTTATCTATAAATAAACTATTACTATTATTTAATCCTTTACTCAAAAACTTATCTATTTATTTAATTTATAATAATTAATATATAGAATATAAGAATAAATATAAAAATAATTTCTTTAAATAGTAAAATTAAACAACTACTGGTTAAGAAATTAAGGATTAATACTACTTAAATTATTAATATTTATAATAGGCAAGCAAAAGACGAGCTAAAATATAAAATAATTATAAATAGATTACTGCTCTTGCAACTGGTCTACCTCTTATACAGTGTCTTTATAATTACACACTTCTAAAACATCTAACATATTATAAATATAGTTTTAACAGCATAACAAAGTATTTACAATCTCTTAAATATAAAAAACCTTGATCAGATTTAATAACTAATAATCAGTCTGATTCAGATATCTCTTATATAAGTAAATATATATATCACTAATCAGTATAAAATAACAATTCCTAATAATATTATTTACTCTAAATAACAAAAAAAAGTCATTAAAGCTTATTATATATTACTGTTAGTTCCTGCTAAATAGTTCTATCAAATTCTACCAAAAACTTCTTTTATCAGCTCACAAAAATAATCATCTTATTGAATCTTTCTTTCTATACTGTTAAAAATATTGAATTTTAAATCTTATTAAATATGTTAAATCTCTTAACTTAAATATCTTATTAAAAAAAAATATAGAAATTAATTTAATAATACTTTTATAATATTAAGAAAAAATTATTTAAAGATTTTAGCTCTTTAATAAAAATTTTACTAATACTTAATATATAAATAAATCTCAATAATCTTTCATTTCTTAGAATTATTAGATCCTATATTAATAAAATATAAAAACATTGTGAGGTATTACTTGGATTTAAATATATTCCTGATTCTTATACTGACAAGTTTATAGCCTTACTTATTTATAATATTTTAAAAAAATTTAAAATATATAATTAATTATTTACTTTAACTACTGATAATATAAGTAATAATAAACAACAATTAACTAATATATTGAAGGATTATCTAAAAAAAAACAGTGTTAATTAGAATGCAGAATAAAATTAATTATTATATCTTATATATATTATTCAGTTAGTTATAACTAATATTATTTAGTAATTGAAACTAGATAGTACACATGAGAAGAATAATAAGAATAAAAATAATGAAATAATATTTTTTATTAATTTAACTAAATATAGTGTAGTATTTACAAAAGTATAAAAAAATAATATTATTAAATAATATAATACTGATTATTTTCATGTTTTAGATTTAATAACTTAATAAAAAGATTCAGGGCAGCCCTGCACATAAGAACTAATTTAAAGAATTATAATATAATTATATAATTCTATTGAAGATAATACTTGATATAACAACTTATTAAAATTTAATATTTTTAATAGTATTTTGAGCAAGACTTTTACAATCAGAATTAACTTTATAATGTAATAATAATGACTTTAAACAATATTTATTAATTAATAATAAATAATTATAGATTAAATATTTTATTATTATTCTTTTTCTATTTTATAAAATAACTTAATTACTATTAGTATTAAAATTAATAATAATTTATCTCGCTTGGCAGGTTTATAATTCTCTTTTTACTTATCTGGAAGAACATATCTTTAATATATAGAATAATACTGAAGAATTTTTACTTAATATGCTTAGTATAGGGAAAGAAAAACTTTTAAAATATTATTTATAAATATATAATGAGAAAGAACTGATATATATAGCTACTGTTACTTTGAATTCTGTATTATGTTTTTAGATTTATTTATTTAATTATTAATCTGTATTGGAAAAGAAAGAGTATAAAAATAATATTATTAATTTTTATAATGTTTATTATTTCTCTATAGAAAATAAATATCTAATATCTAGTAATCAAGATAATTTAGTTATTAAGATATATTATTTGATAGTAATATTTTATAGTAATATTCTATATCTATATAACTAATTTAATATCTTTTTTAGAATTTATTATTGATATTTATAATACTGGCAATACTGCGATGAATAAATCAGTAAAAAATTATCTTAGAATATAAATGTTTTATTTATAATTTAAATTTAAATATTTTAAATAATCTGAGAAAAGATCTATTAATATAATAAAAATAAATTAAAAAAATATATTTAATAGTAGTTTAAATAGCTAAAGACTTTTTGGGTGCAGAATTAACTAGTATAAGTATTAAGTAAGTTTTTAGTATTATGTGTGATGTCTATTATTATTCTTGAAATTGTTTAACTACAGAAATAATCTTACAGATAATACTACTTAAATATATAAAAAAGAAATTTTGTGATATAGTTTTTTTTAATATTAATAATTTAGACACTTATAAGGATTATTACTTAATATAAAAGATATAAAAAAAAAAATACAAAATTAATTAATCTTATTAAAAGAATTAAGATTAGTAATAGAACTTATAATAATATTTAAAGATTATTTTATTAATAAAGAAATAGTTTTATTAAATTCAAAAAAGTATGGGAAATGATCTTTTCAAGAATAATATTATTATGTATTTTTATATATCTAAAATATATCTAAAAAATATATAATATTTTAAAACTCTGTGTATTTTATATTACTATATAATATTATTATTATGAGAATATTTATTCCTATATAAGATTTCTTATATAGGATATAGGACTTTTAACAATCCCATATAGGATTATTATTCCCAGATGGGATTTCCTATATAGAATATAAGACTTTTAATAAATCCTATATAAGATAAAAAATCCCATATAGGATTTCTTATATGGGATATAGGACTTTATTATATCTATAAAATCCCAGTGGGGCTCCTAATTCCTATGTGGGATTCCCAGTGTGACAAGTCTAAGCTCACTAAAATCCCTGTGGGGCTCCCACTTCCCATATAGGAATCCCACTGTGACCAGCCAAAACCCACTGAAATCCCAAAAAAAATCCCAATGCCCACCCTATTTAACATTATTATAACTACTGCTATTACTATAACTGTTTTAATACTATCATAACTACTATTATTACTATAACTGTTCTAATACTGTTATAACCACCACTATTATTATAACTACTCTAGCACTATCACAACTGCTGCTGTTAATACATCAGCCTAACTACTTTACTAATCTCTAAACTAATTATATAACTCTAGCCCTTATAAGAACCTATTTATTCTAAATAGCTTCATATAACCTCTAAGCTATATTTTATATCTAATCTATACCTATACTATATAAAATAATCTAACTATAATAATCTAAATTAATTCCTAATCTATTCTATACTGTCTAATTCTACACTCTAACACTAACCATCATAATTAATAGATTAAACAGAATTAACTATTATTTTAATAAATATTCTAACTATTATTTTAAAGCAGTAAATCTGTAGAATAAATTCTCTATTTATATATAATTATAATAATAATTTATTTTATATATATAATAATTTAAATATATATATTATATTCTATAAATAATATATATTTTTTACAAACTATTAAATAATTTTACCACAGAATCATACTAAGCCTATTAATATAATATATTTTTAAAATAAATAATATTTACTATATTAATTATATTTTTTATATTTATAAATTTAATATTATAAATCAAAATATATTAATTTTAAAATATTAATATTTAAAAAGCATTATAAACTAAATTATAAATTAGAATTATTAAAATATCTATAATATACTATATTTTATATTAATAAATCAGCAAATTTTATACATCTTAGTATATTCTGATTAGAAATTTATACAGAAATAGATAATTAATAGGCAACCCATAGGTCCTAAATGCCTACCCATGGGTAGATGGGTTTGGGTAATCTTTTAACACCCCTACCCACGGGCCGGGTAATGGGTCTTAAATTCCTACCCATGGGTGGCCCATGGCGAGGCCTAAATCTAAAGAGAAGTTACACATATTAATTATATAGATTAAAGACAGCATTTAGTAAATATATTAATCAAACTAATAAGAGTTAATATCTGTTCTAAAATAAAAATATATTATTAATTAAAAATATTACTAAACTGATCTATAATAGAAAAAAAAAACTATTAATATAATTCTTATCTTTCAGAAATCCACATAATATTTTCTATATTATTTAAGGTGGTACTAATCTGCGATATAATCCCTGTAGATATAACTAGACCATAAATAATAACTGCTATGTATAAAAGTTCTATAAATTATATATACAATTATCTCATATATAGATTGGATTAGTTATAGTCCTATCTATGTTTATCATAGGTAAAACTTATGGGAGAAACTCACAAAGACTGCCATTAGAGTGAATATAGATATATTCTTGGGTAAGTCTTCATTATGACTCAAAACTTCTGTTTTTTTATTATTATCTTGAGCTAAGGGCTGTTCAGCCGCTGCTGATTTCTGGGAAAAGTGAGGGGTTTCCTCGTTGTTCGCCAGCTCTTGCGGCTTGTGGTCAGATGCTGTCACTTGGAAAGAGAAAAAAAAAGAGAAGCTTTTTTTTCCCTACTGCTCGTTTTTAGGAGAAATATAATTATATGACAGGCAAGCAAAATCCCAGACCAGGCGGCTGGGAGTTCTGATGAAGGCCTTCATTTATACAGTAATCAGGGATACATCCAGTCCGGCTGATGTGCTTGCTCTTACTGCCGATACGCAACCAAGCTAGCTAAAAGCGGGGATGTGCCGCAGTGGAGAGAGCGAATCACAACAATCACTTGTGACCCCTCCTCCACAACGCGATCAAAACTGCGGGGGTGCGGCGCATAGCCCCTAGTTTTAACGGTTAATCGCACATTCGAGTCGACTTTCCCATCGCAACAGAATACATCAATCGTTCTTTGATATGAAAAACTAAACTTAGGAAGCGTTTATGTAGGAGAGTGAGTCGTACTAATGCAAGCCTGATGTAATTGTGTGTTGATCTCTTCAAAGTCAAACTTGACTGTGGCTTTAAAACGAAACTACTCATGAGCATAGGCGACCTGGGCCCTCCTTAACTAGTACACAGCCTCGGTCCGTGGCTAGTTCCAGAAAAAACGGTGTGGTTTGTTCGGTAAATAGCAAGCTTCTTGGATCCGATGTTTGTTTTGATTGGTTTTTTGGCCCATGTTTCTGCGTCTTTGCTATCGAAGATTAGCCTTTTCTGATTTTCTGTTTGTGCCTTGATCGCCATACGTCAATCTAATGTTCTAAAATCGTAATCTCAACTGCCGAAGGTACTTGCCGG
>JAMAFV010000092.1:0-11247 GCA_023625935.1 Eurotiales sp. R13A2
TATACTATTAATAGTTTCAATTATAAAAAATTTTTTTTATTAAATTTTTATTAAGTTTAATATAGTTTATATAATAGAAATATTATATTAAAGTTTAAATCTTAAAATTTTATTTTTTTTTTATTTTTATTATTTTTCTAGATATAATCTTATGAGTCTGTATAATAATAAAACTAAATAATATAACTAACTCTGTAAAATTATTCTGAGATATAAATAATAATAAAAGTTATAATAATAAATTTAATTGATATTTTATTATTAATTTTAATAATCTAGATCTACAGAATCTATTAAAAAGATTATTTAATAAAAAAATATTCCTGTTATTCTATAAAAGTAATTTAAAGAGCCTGTTTAATAGTTTACTTTAATATCTAATAATTATTAAGAAATAATTAGCTAAAAATATCAAGATTATAAATAATAATATTAAAAAAGATATATATATATATATATAAAAAAAATTATAAATCTTAAAAAATAAATAAAAAATTATTACTAAATAATAATAAAATTAATTAAAAAATAAAATATTATAATAGTAAATTTAAAGATTATTACTAGATATACTAACATCTTTAAAAAAGATAAGAAGTAGAAGAGTATAAAGCTATCTAATAGTTAGCTACTCTAATAAAATTAATTCAAAAGATAAATTCTAAAAGATTAATATTAAAAATAAGCTAAAAATAAATATTAATTATTATTTAATTATTTAAATCTATTTAGTTTATATAAAAAGTATATATAAAAAAAATAATAAATTATTCATTTTTTTATTTTTAAAAGAACTTATCTTAACACTATTAAAATATAAATAATATTTTTAAATATCTATAAATTATTTATATTAATAAAAATAGAGTTATTAATATTAAAATAGAACTGTGTTATTTTATAATAAAAAATATAAAGCTTTAGGTTTTTTTATTAAAATTTATATTTTTAATATAGAAGTCAGATCTGGCTAGCTTTAAATAGAAGAAGAAGCTATATTATAAATTTTTTTAAAAATATAATATACTATAATTAAAAAAAGTATAGATTTAATTATTTTATATACTATCTGTATATAAGATTATCATATTACTGTTAATTATTTAGAATAGATTATTAAAAAAAATATATCTATAAATATAAATCTAAAGAAAATAAGAATTTAAAATTAAATAATAATTTATTATTTATTATTATTAATTTAAAACTAAAGTCTAAAATAGCTTATTTTAATCTTTTTATGAAAAAATATAAAAAACTAATAAAGAAAAATAAATATTTTAATTATAAATTATTAAAATATTATACTAATAAATATTCTTTTAAAAAAAAGATTCTTAATTTAAAAATCTTTTAATCTGTAGTTGAATCTACAGAAAAGTAGGGAAAAACTAATATCTAGAATAAATCTTTTATCTAGACAAAATATTAGCAGATAATAAAGCTTTAAATCTATTATAACTATTAGAGAATAAAATTATAAATATAACTATATTTATTTAACTAACAAAAAATAAATATATAATTTATATTAAAATTTTAATTAATACTGAAGCTAATAAATTTACTTTTTTAAATATTTTTTTAGTAAAAAAATTTTTATAAAATATTTTTAAATATATATAATCCTTCTAAAATAACTCTATAGAATAAAAAAATATAATAAAAAGAGTATAAAATTAATTATCTATTTAATAATATTAATCTTGATTATTAATAGAAAGATATAGTATTAATTATTTTTCTTAATTGTATAATTTAATAAGTATAATATTATATTAAATTAATTATAATTAAAGAAATATAGAGTTCTTATAAACTATTATAATTATTATTTTATCTGATCTAAGAAAGTGTTATTAAAAAATTAGATAAAAAAAAAATATTTTATTTATATATTAAAAAGAATTCTTTAGAGAGATAAACTGATAAATAAAATATATTAGATAGATATTAATTAATATAATAAACTTATAGAATTAAAGATTACTGTATCTTATTAAATAATATTTATATTAAAAGACTTAATACAAAAAAAATAAAATAATATTTATTTAAATTAAATAAAGTATAATTTAATATTAGTTAAATCTAGAAGCTTATTTATAAATATTAAATTTAAAGTGGAAATTTAAAAGATAACTAATTTTAAAAAATAAAATTAAGCTAAATCTATAGTAGTAGTAGTAGTAGTAGTATTGATTAACCTGCTAAAGCTAGCTTCTCGACTATTGCCGCTATCCAGGATTAGGCCCTGTCTAGCGGGCATGTAATAAGATAGCACCGCTGCTGTGTGGTTTACTGTAGAGATACATCATAATAAGAATTAAAAACTAAAGAATATAAATAATACAAATAAATAATATAAATAATATAAATAATATAAAATCTATTATTAAATATAATATATTATATTGTATAATTTTAATTTTTATAATTTATTAATTGTTATAGTTTCTATCTTTTAATTATACTTATTTTGTTTATTAATATTAATATTAATTTTTATTAATTTTAAGACTGATCTGAGGCTTTTAGTAACTATTTATTTAATTATATATAATATTATATTAGTGCTCTATTATATATTATTATTAATTTTGATTTTGGTTTTAGTTTTAGTGTATTTAATGATATTTAATATAATAAAATTAGTGTATTAGAATTACTCTAATATATTAATATTTATTATAAATTAGGTTATAATTACTGCTACACTTTTCTCTTTAAGTAACTGCTCAATTTTGGTGATATAATATAGGCTGTAGATATGCTCTTATATTGTCTGTCTTTTATTAGTATACTATAAACAATTTATAAGAATATAATAAAAGGTTTATTTATTTAAATTGTAAAAATAATAGAGTGTATTTTAATAATTAATTTTTAAAAAATAATTATTAAATCTAATTTACTCTATATAGAGTTAAATAAGAATTAATAAAGTAATTTTATATAAATTATTTTAATAGTATAATATTTTTTTAATTAATTTATTAATTAGTTTTTTAGTAGATTTATTTATAATGGTTTTTATTTATATAGCTTTCTATATATTTTTAGCTAACTACTTTATCTGATGTTTGTTAGTGATTATTAGTATGATTTATAGATTAATATTTTTAAGTACTAATTGATAGTAAGTATCTATTATAATAGTTTATTTAGCTGTATGGTCTATAATTTTATTATTAAAAATTTTTTTATAATTTAATATCTATTATAAAATAATATTTAAAATTTTATAGTAGTACTTAGTTAATAAATTAATAATTCTTTAGATAAAGATTTAGTTTAAAATAAATTATAATTTAATTAATGTTTTTAGAATATCCTGATTATTAATAAAGATTATAATAGATTTATTCTGTTAGATTATAGATTTTTTAATATAATATAGTACTATTTAAAATATATATATTATATTATAAACTTTTTTAATATATATTATAGAGATATTTTCTGTACTAATATACTAGGTTTGTTATTTATTAAATTAAAAAATTACTATGATAGTTTTAATATAGTTTATATAGCTACTTCTATTAGTATAGATCTGGATAGACTGGTTATACTAGAATATTATTCTGCTATATGTTTTAATAGTTTTTTTTTAATTCTTGGGAATAATTACCCTCAGTGATATATATTATAATTTTTAGATATATATTTTTTAGCTCTTTTAAGTCCTGGCTAAAATATTTAAAGGAGCTAAAAAATATTTTTTTTTTTTTTAGATATATATCTCTATGGGAGTGAAGTCTCTGAGAGCTAATTCTATATTTAGTTATTTAATAAATATTATGATTGACAGTATAATTATTAAGCCTATATAAATCTAGATTATGGTTTTCTTTATTAGCTTATTTAGCTAGAATTATATAGATAAAAGATAAAGTTTAGTCTTTAGAGTAGACTTTATAATATTATAAAAAGTGCTACTGATTAATATAGTAGTTTATTTTTAGATAATAAAGAATTATTTAATAATTAAATTAATAATTTTTTTAGTAAATAAGTTTAGTTAGAATTAAACTACTATTTTAGTAAATATTTATAAAATAATAATAATTTAATAAATTTATTTTATTACTAAAAGAATAATTCTTTAAATAAAGTTAATAAATTTTTATAATATATATAAATTTTTATTAGTTTTAATCACTGTTTTATTCTAATAAACTTAAAAGATAAGTTTAAAATTAAATTAAATATTTAGATATTTAATTATAGTATCTATAAGCTTAATCTTAATATTATTATTTAACTAAAATAATATATATTAAGACTTTATATTAGAATAAAAATTAATAAAATAAATTAATTAATATTTTTTAATATTAAATATTAATGTATAGTACTAGATTTAACTATCAGTCTAGATATATACCTGCTAGAATTTAATTATTATTTTTTATTTAATAACTTTGATAATTATATAGCTTATATTATTTATTTATTTTATAAAGATTATATTTTTATCTTGTTCTAAGAGATTAATATTATATATTAGATATAGGATTAATAAGAATAATAAGTCTTAAAGAATTCTTATAAGGGTAGATACTTGATCTGATAAGCCTTTAAATATATAAATATAAATATTTTAATTAAAAAAAAAGATTTTTATTTAGAGTATAAAATGCTTTAAATATTGTTTTCTTAGATTATATAATAATTATATATGTTGAGTGTTATTGTAAGCTTTAATTATATTTAATAATAGTATAAAGATTATTAGATATTTCTATTTTTAAATTTATTAAATATATTTAATAATTAGTTATATAGTATAATCTATTAAAATACTTTAGTAGTTTTCTAGATAAATAGATAATAATAGATTATAAGATTTAATAGTATAGCTGATTTATTTAATAATAATTATTTATAAGAATTTATTTAGTATATTAAATAATATGATTAGTTTTTATAATTTAGATAAATAGTAATTTTAATCTTTACTAGCTTTATAGATTATTATTGTAATTGATTATTAGAATTAGAAGAGATTATAGTCTAAATAAATATAAATATTATAAATTTTATAAAATATATTTAAAAGTCTTGACTAAATCTAGATTATCTATTATTAGAAATTGTTAAAGATTATATTCTTTTTTGAGGCTTTTATAAGATTAGGAATTTTAATAATAATTTTAATTTTATATTTTTTAATTAATAAAAAGTTAATTAGTTTAGAATAAATATAATTAATAATATTAAACATATCTACAATTGAAGCTAAAAGAAAAAAAGTTTATTAAAATAGTTTTACTTTTTTTTTTATTATTTCTATTCTAGAGCTATCTAGTTTATAGAGTATTAAGATAATTTTAGATTTATAAATACTTATTTGTGAGCAGATCTATTTAATAAGATACTACATATTTTTAAGGCCTTATTTGATAGCTAGCTAGACTTATTAATAGTAGTTAATATATAGAGTTTTCTGGATTAGCTGCTTTTTTTAATTTTATATTTAGCAGTAAACTCTTTATATCTACAGATTATAAATTTAGAAATACTTCTACTAAAAATACTGAATTAATTTAATTATTTTTTTATAAATATTATTAAAATTAAGATTAGCCCAGATGCTGAGCTTAATCTATAGAATAAAAGCTTTAATAGTGTATTTAATTATATTTAAAAAAATTACTATAATAAATTTTATTATAATTTTTAAAATTTTAATAAAATTAAAAATAATTAGATATTTATTAAAAAACTCTATAAAAACTTTTTTATTAATAATAGTTTAATTATAGTATTATGAGATAGATTTAGAGACTGTGTTAATATTATATATTAATTAGATTAAGTAGTGATTAGAATTATATTATATATTATTAATATATTTATAGAATATTAATTAGTTAATTAAATTAATTAAAATTAAAATAAAATTAATAATAGATTACTGCTAATTATATTCTTAAATAATAGTATTTTTTTAATAATTAGTTTAATATTATAATAGTTTATAATCTTAAGCAGTAGTTTAGTTTTAGTATTAATTTTAATACTAAAGCTATTCTAGATTAGATAATAAATATTAAAATTATTAATTAGAATATATTCTATAGCTTTAATAATATTTAATTACTATAATTAGTACTAGATTAACTGTATTATTTTATTTTAAAATTTATTATAAATATTATATAGATAAAGATTATAAGTATTCTTCTTTCAGTAATAATAAATATAGAGAATTTAATAATCTTTAAAAATAATAATATAGAATCAGCTAGCTAAATCTATAATTTTAATAATAAATAGAACTATTTTTAGAGACTAATTATTATAATATTTATTTAATTTAAAATATAGCAGTTAATATATAATAGTTATTAGTTAGTATATAGTTTTATTATACTTATTTTTTTATAATTCTTAAACTATAATAACTATAATTTAGAGTATCTTAGAATTTTTTAAAAATAAAACTATAATTATATTTTTTATTTTATATATATTATATTAAAAAATATAAAGATTCTATATTAAATATAAAGCTTATTTTTAGAGGATTCTATTCTATTTATACTGATAGTTACTATATATAGAGAATTATTAAATTTAAGATTCTTTAGAAATAATAATAACTTTCTAATTAAAAAGAAGATAATCTTAAGTTTATTTTTAATAAATTAAATTAATAAATAGTTAATTTTTAAAAATTAAATATTTATATTAATTTTTTAAAAGTTAATTTTATTATAAAAGACTATATTATTTTTATTTATAGTTATTAAGATTAATAATAATAGTAGCAGCTCAGGCTCTTTATTCTTTAGAATAAAAGATAAATATGTTTTTTATTAAATATTATTTATACTATTAGATTGTTAGTGCTTGATTTTGTTTATTAATAAAATTAATTAAATGTGTTGAGTCTGAAGTAGATATTTTAAATTATTTAATTAATTATATTAAGATATAGTCTGAGATCTAATAAAGATATTTTAGTTGATAGATATTATATTTTTTATTAATCTATTTTTAGATAAAATTAGTTCTTTATTAGTGAATGATATAGATTTGGATAGTTTATTTTGGTATTTAAGAGTTTTAATTAAATTTTTTAGTGCTGTTAGATTTATTAAAATTATTATTATTTTTTACAGTACTATTATAGCTGTAGTTAGTTTTTATAATAGTTTAAAGCTGTTAGTTTTAGTGTTTGTTAATTTTTAATACTTAAGATAGTTTAAAATCTGGTAATAGAGTTTCTAATTTATAATTATAGTTTTAATTTATATAAATTTTTTCTGTTAATATTTATATATAGTACTAATTATCTTATGAGGGCTGCTGTAGTTAGTATATTTAGTAATTATTTTTTTATTGTGTAGTTTAAAATATTCTTAGATTAGATAACTTTAAATATAGATTTTATAGATAAATATTTTATCTAAACATTAGATAAGGATATGTTTATATTTTTAATATTTTTAATATTACTTATATTTATTTTTTTGATAGTAGAGTTTATTAGTGTAAATTTTTATCTACTAAATTATTTCTTTAGTAATGGCTTAATTAATAATAAGAGAATTAGTAAATTTAATTATTAATAAATTTTTATATTTTTAGGGCTTAGTTAGCTAGTCTAAATAAATAATTTTAAGATTTTTTTTTTTTTTTACTGCTTTAGATGTGCTGGTTCTTAATTATTAGTTTTTATTTAATATTTTTTACTGCTTTAGAGTTATTTAGCTTTATAGATTAATTTAATATTCTGTTGGTAATTATGCTTTAAATAAGAATATAAATCTAAATACTATTATTAAATATTTTTATCTACTATATTCTATATATATAGAGTATTTTAGTTACTGCTGCTAAAAAAATCTGCAGACTAATATTTTTGAAGAGAAACTGATATATAATAATAAAGATATAGATTATAATTATAAGATTAGAGTTTAATTATATAGCTACAGTCTAGATCTGTTTAGCTTTCTGAATAATATTTTTAGTTTTAAGCTTATAAAGTTTAGTATAGATAGTTTTGTCTTAAATTTTAATTATTATTTTATAATTTATATTTAGTTTAATCTGGGTGATGTTTAGAGTAGTAGAACTAATTTTTTAGGATTTAGATATTAATATGTTTTGCAGAGCTTACTGCTATTCTTAAACTTAAAAACTATACTAGATTAATATGGAATTAGTAGAGATTATATTGCTAGTTTTTTTGTTTATTAGTTTTTTATAAATAGTGGTAATATTATATTAAATTTATTCTAGGAGTTTTTAGAATTTAGCTAGCTTTTTTATAATATTTTTATTGTTTTTGCTGATAATCAGAAAGGTTTTGATTATTTTATATATATATTTTATAAAGTTCTAGATATATTAATTATTTAAGGTTTTATTTAAATGCTTATTAATATAGTTTATAATTTAATAAGCTGTAGCAGTTAGATTATATATATTGCTAATCTATTTAGACTGCTTGGATTTTTGCTGATATGTTAATTTTATTGTGGCTGCTGCTGAGACTAAAGTAGATTTTTCTATTATAGAAAGTATTAGATTAGTATTTTTACTATTCTATATTATTGTTATAATTTTATTTATTAAGAGTAGACTTGATTAATAGTATTTGGTGTTAACAATAATTAATCTGATTCTTAAGGCTGTATGGCCCGGATTGAGTCTGTGATTTCAAAAAGAAGATTTGTGAAGAAAGAGATGGCCGCTGGTGACTCCGGGGTGGGATATATATCTCAAGCTAAATCTATAACAGAGAGTATTAATATAGTTATAATTAAAAACATAATATTCTATTATTTAGCTAAAATTAAAAAATATAAAATTTTTATAACTAGTCTAAATAAGATTAAGTATATATTAGAAAACTAATAATATTTTACTAAAAAAATTAAACTTAAAAAGATTAAATAATAGTTACTATAGCAGTACCAGGATTATATTAATATATTTTTAAAGATCTAATCTAATCAGTTACTAAAATATTATAAATATAATTATAAGATTAAGCTTAAAACAAATTTTAAGCTGGGATATAGCTTTTTATATTAAATATTAAAGAATAAGCTAAAAACTTTTAAATCTATATTCTAAAAAATCTTAATAAGAGTTTTATTATATTAAATAATATACTATTTATTTTATTAATTCTAATAGCTAGAAAGACAGATAAAGGATTCTATTTTTGTATAAACTATTAGTTTATTAAAAATTAAATATAATAATTAAAAAAGATTATTATCTATTATTATTAATTAAAAAAATATTTAAATAACTAAATAAAACTAAAATTTTTATTAAGTTAGATATTTAATAGAAATTTTACTGTATTTAAATACACTTTAGATTTACAAGACTGATTATATTTTAATATTATTATAGAATCTTTAAATATAAAGTTATACTATTTAAATTAATAAATAGATCAACAATATTTTAATAATTAATTCATAATATCTTTATAAATTATCTAAATTAATTTCTTATTATCTTTATAGATAATCTATTTATTTATAGTAATAATAAAATTAAATATAAAATTTATATATAGAAGATATTAAAATAATTAAAAAAAATAGATCTGTAGATAAGTCTTAAAAAATATAAATTTTATATTATTATAATAAAGTATCTAGAGTATATTATTATTTTAAAAAAAATCAAAATTAATCCTATCAAGATTAAAATTATTTATTTCTAAAAAACTTTAAATATTATTTAAAATATTTAGTTCTTCTTAAAATTCTGTAATTTTCATTAGAAATTTATTAAAAAATATAATTAAATTATAAAACTACTGTATTAATTTATTAAATTAAATATTTAATTTATATAAAATTAAAATTATAAAAAAAATATTTTAATTTTTAAAATAAAAATTCTACAAAATATCTATACTTATATACTATAACTTTAAAAGACTGATCTAAGTTAAAACTGATATTTTAAATAAAATAATTATAATTATACTATCTTAACAAGATAATAGTTAAAAATAATATTTAATAATTTAGTATTTAGTAAGCATAACAATCTTAGAATATAACTATAATATTTATAATAAAAAACTTCTTACAATAGTAAAAACATTCTAAGAATAAAGATCAGAGCTGATTAGTCTATATAAATAAAAAATCTTTAATATTTAATTAGATTATTATATATTAAAATACTTTATAATTATAAAATCCTTAAATGCGCGGCAGATATACTAATGTAAATTCTTAAAAAAAATATTATTTTATTTTTTATTATTAACCAGAAAAAGTAAATATACTTATAAATATTTTTATTTATTAAAGAGATAAAGCCACAGTGAATCTGGATTATTAAAATTAGATTATAATTTCTTAACACAAAATTAATAAAAAGATTATTAATAAAACTGTTATTTTTAATATAGTTGTTATAATATTTAATAATATTATTATTGTTTAAATATTAACTATGAATAAAAAATATATAAAAATAGCTAAGACTGAGAACTAAACCTTTAAAAAAAATTTTTAATAAAAAGTAATTAAAAAGTGACTCTAATATAATAATTATTTATATATATCTAATAATGAGAACTTAAAGACTTATTTATTAGATAAAATTTATTATTAATTATTTATTATTTATCTAGACCAAACAAAGCTGTATAGACTAGTAAAAGACTGTTTTTATTAGAAAGTATAAAGCTTTAATATACACCACTATATAAATAATTATAAATTATGTAAGTAAATAGCAACTTAAAAAAATAAAAAACTAGAATAGCTTCAATCATTATTTATCTTAATATAACTATAATAATATTTTTTAATAGACTTTATAAAACTACTGCTAAATAAGTATAAATATAACAATATATATATAATTATAAATTATTTTAGCAAAAAATCTATATTAATATCTTACTAGAAAAATATTATAGTAGCTAATATAACTAAATTATAAGTGTATTATATTTATCTCTGAACTAGACTGCTAGAAATTATTATATTAAATTATAAAGAATAATTTATTTTAGAGTTTTAGGAAAAGATCTGCTGGATTTTTTAAATTAAATTAAAATTATTAACTGTTTAATATATATAAATTAATAGTTAAATAGAGATTATGAATTAATATTTTTAGTAATAGTTTTAATTTTATATAAACTTTACTATAAATAACTAATTAAAATTTTTATTAAGTTAGATATTTAATAGAAATTTTACTGTATTTAAATACACTTTAGATTTACAAGACTGATTA
>JAMAFV010000093.1:0-11117 GCA_023625935.1 Eurotiales sp. R13A2
TATAAATAGTTTATCTTAATCTAATATAATTTTTATAAATAATCCAGTCTAAATAAATACTTTTTATAATATAAATATTATATATTACTATATAATTATATCTTTCTTAGCTGGTTTAATAATTATATATTTTATTAACTGGTTAATAGTAATTAAAACTTCTATATATTTTATTTTAATGATTAAATCTTTTAATTCTGATAACTTTTAAATAAAGTTAACTATAATATTTTTTTATAATTATTATAATATTTTTAATACTTTTATCTTTCTATAAAATTAATAATTAATTAGCTTATTTTGGCTATAATTATTATATTAACTAATATAATTAAATATAAGTTTTCTTATTTATAGAAAATAATATAATTATTATATTTTTTTAATTATTTATTCTATTTTTTGATATTCTTTTATTAATAAATTATAATACTTTTTAATTATTTTTTATATTATAATTAATAATACTAGTATAGATCCTTACTATAAAATTAATTTATTTTGGTTAATTATTTCTCTATTATGTAGGACTATTATAATTATTTTATTTTTTTTTATTATTTTAACTAATTATTAATAAAATCCTGATTTATTAATAATAATAATTATAGTTAATATTATTTTAATATTATAATATAACTTTTTTTTTTCTTTAATCAGAATATTAGTTTTTAGCTGTTCTATATTAATAATATAATCTAATTATTTATTTAAAGTATCTACTATAATATTTTTTTTTCTCTTAATATATTTAATTTAAAAATTAAATTTAGCTAGTTTTTTAATCTATTATATCTATCTTTTACTAAATTTCTTAATTATAGTGAAGTATTTAAAATTATAATAGTTATTTTAAATAATAATTTTATATTTTATTTTTTTAAGATAGTGTTATTATTGTTTAAATATTTTAACTATTATAAATAATTCTCTATTATAAATATTATAATTTTATTTAGTATTTATAAATTTTTTTAAATAGAAAATAATAATGATCTATTTTCTTTTTTTAATAATTTATTTAAATATAATTCTTAATCTAATTTCTAAAATATCTGGAGTAATAATATTTTATAGCTCTAGATTATATAGTATAATAATTAGTGTTTCTTAAATTATTTATTTAATAATATTAAATATTTTTTATTTTAGCTTATTTTATATAAATTCTATATTTTTTTTAAGAAGTTTGGTTAAAGGTATAATAATCTTAGAATAGTTTTCTAGATATTATTATATATATCTATTGGCTTCTAGAAATCCTTATACATCTTTAATATAAGTTAGAGTTAACTATTTAATTATATCTTTTGTTTTTTCTGACTGAATCTTGAATCTTTTAGAGATATAGATTATTTTAAAATAATTAATAATATTTATATTAAATTTATATTTTTTAATTTTTAATATAAATCCTATATTTATAAGAATTTTTAAAATTTATTAAATATAGAAATTATATTTTTTAGGGTTTTTAAAAAAAATAATAATATTATTAAAGTAAATAGTAACTGTTTTATTTAAAAATTTTTATAGAATATAAATTATAAATTAGGAAAATTATATTAATAGATTTTTAAATTTTATAAATATAATAATCTATTTAAATAATTTTATATCTATTAGAAATACTATTTTTTAAATATTTTTTTTAATTATTTATAGATTATAATATCCTTAACGTAATCCACCCCCGAGGTGGCCACCCCATCGAGGTGGCCACCTCGCTCCGAGAACACATACTATATTGATTTCAAAGCCCAATTTCGGACCCCAATAATAATTACATATAAAAAATAAATTACTAGTCTAATTAGGACATTGAGGCAATCTATGGCCAAGAGTATTACACTTACTACACCGAAATTGACGGCGTACGCGCACCTGAGAGGCAGGAAGCTCCGGCTCAGCCGGAGCAGCAGTAATAGGTTGAGATGCCTCAACCTGGCTTTGTATAAGAGTCTGGGCTTCCTCTCTAGTAATCCCTCGATCATGAGTTATCTGAGCCTTAGATCTGCGACGCTTTTGCTTCTCTTTCTCATGTGAAGCCCGCAGATCATGGATTTCCTTCCGAGCAATAAGAAGCTCATTAATATTCATCTCATAAGCTTTTGACACCCGCATAATTGCTCCATCAATAACCTCTGATGGGCTTCTTGTACGTCGGCTCAATCGCTTCTTAATTGTAGTTATTTGGCGCTTGAATTGGCGTGGATTTTGAGGTGTTTGTAAGCAAGATGAATGAGTATCACTTGATCGACTTGGAGGAGGTGTTGGTGTCCTTAATTGGAGATTAAGATGTTGACATACTCGATCTGGATCAAAAGGCACTAATCCGGTTGCTGCGAAGCCATTCCGAATAGTCTCAGCTTTATAGGCCATCATACGGGCCTCTTGGAACGCGTTAAGAAAGTCAATCTTATCAATATGATTGAACCCATGCCTCATCCGCTGCTCAATAAGATGCCCATATTGTCTTTTTAAGACAGCAAAGCAGCTCACATCAAGAGGCTGTAAGAGATGCGAGGAGTGTGGAGGCATACAGATTGGGATAATATTGTTCTCAGTGCATGTACGGTCAAATTGAGCTGTTAAATGACTTCCATGGCCATCAAGAATCAACATTTGATATCGTCCAACTGTATAGCCAATTGTATGAGGAATGAAGTGATTGAGAAGCCAGTCCATACTAATCTTATCAGTTGTCCAGCCATTATCACTAATATTGATCTTCCAGTCGGTAGGCAGCGTCTCGAACCAGCCTTGTTGAAGATATCTGGTTGCTTTAAAGATCACATATGAGGGCAAGGCCCAACCAGTAGAGTTAACTGCCTCAATTGCTGTCACCCATTCTCGATTGCCAGGTTGCAATAGCTTCGGCCGGCCATATCGATCGCTGCTAGTTATAACCTTTGCAGTGGCACAGAGGCCCATAGCAAAGCCAGTCTCATCAAAGTTATAGATATCCTCAGGTAAGATTCCATACTCCAATATAGCCTCTCGTACACGGTCAAAATATTCCTGGATTATCTTCGGATCTTCACATTTGGCACGCTCGTAGTTATATCTCCGTGAGAATCGCGATTTGAGCTCCGGGTGACGATTAACTAGTTTATATACCCAATTCTTTCCGACTTGTTGATTTCCATGTTGCGAGAGAAGATAATTGGCCATATCTTGTACAAGAGCTGGCCGAGGAGGAAATCCTCGCTTATCTAGATCTAATATCCAGTTAATAAGCGATTCCTCCTCAAACTGAGTTAATTTATGTCCATTGGCACGTAACTCAGGCCTATAAGCCTTGCCGTTGAGTCTCTTTTGAAGAGTTGACCGAGGGATATTATAGATCTCTGCTGCTTGTCGTACAGAGCAAATCTTCTCACTTTTTAGGTCAGATATTGCTAATTGGATACGTCCCTCTTGTTCCTGACGATCCGATTGATTTTTATTGCGAACTGGTGGCATATTGACGCGTTGAATATAGAGAGTTGGATATTTGGCGCGTTCCGGAGCGAGGTGGCCACCTCGGTGGGGTGGCCACCTCGGGGGTGGATTACGTTACTTGATGTTAAGAATAATTATAATTTTTATTTTTTATAAAAAATCTTATTTTTATTCTTAATATAATACTTTATTAATATTATTAATAATTCTATTATTTAATAATTAGTAGTTAATAATTAATCTTTTATTTTTATTTTTTTTTGATATTATCTGTTTTTTTGATAATGCTTTTTTTTATTCTAGTTATATATATCTAGTCTTGCAGAATTTATTTATAAATTCTGTTTTAGCTTTTAGTTTAGCTAATAACTTTTAGTATTATTTAATTAAGGATAGTTTAAATCCTAATTTTAATTTAATTATTATTTTAAATTTTTTATTATAGATTAATAATTAATAATTTTTTTTTATAAATAATTTAATAAAGTTATAATATTTTTTTAATAATTTTATAAATATCTTTTTTAATTCTTATTTATAAATCTTTTTAAGTTTTAATTTTATTATTTTATTTATTGTAGAGTTTTATATTATTTTTTATATTTTTTTTTTATTAGAATTAGTTTTTGATTTTGATTTTTTTTTATAGGAGTTTTTTTTAATTTCTACTAAAGAGTTATGATTTTTTTTTTTTATATTCTTTAATTTTTATTTATAAAATATAATTATTTATTAAGACTATTTCTATTATTTAATTAATAATAGAGTTTTGTTTTTATAATTATGGTATTTTAAGTATTATATTATATCCAGATATTAGAATAATATTAAAAATAATTATAGAAGTGTATAATTTTAATATAAATAAAACTAATTTAGTTTTTTATTGGTATCTCTGCATTATTAGTATTCTATTTATATTAATTATATTGATTTATTTAATAGTTTTATACTATTTAAATTGTAGTGTTTTAATAGTATTAGAATTTATATAATTATCTATTGTTTCTGAGTTTAGTAGGAATTGTAGTTTTCTCTTATTAATTTTTTTTAAAATAATTATTATTTAGTATTAGAGATTAATAGCTATTATAATTATATATTTATTTTAGTAATATTATATATATCTTTTTACTGTTTTAAAGTGATTCTTGATTTGATTTTTGTAGAGTACTCTGTTGTAGTAGTATTAATAAAAAAAGGTTTTATATTTATAGTTGGATAGACTTTTATGTTTAGGATGTCTATTTTTTTTATAGGTATATTAGTACTTTGAGTTTTTTTAAAAATATTTAAACTTTATTTGTGTAGTAATATCTAATATTTATAAAAATTAATAATTAATTTTTTTACTAAAATAATATATTTTATATCTATTATTATAATAGATTGTTTAGTATATCTCCTAGTATAAATATCTATCTAAATTAAAATAATATATATATATATAGTTAACAGTATATTCTAGTTATTTATTACACAATCAATATTCTTTTAACTATAAAATTTATTTATATATCTTAAAAAGAATTTTATTATTTTATTTATAAATTAAATATTCTTAATTTATCTATTTATAATATTTATTATATTAATTAATATATTTTTTTTATATATATTAAGATTTTTTCTAATAAATTATTTTAACTAATATATAATTATATAAATTATCTTCTAGTTTTTTTATATTAAGAATTAATTCAGTCTAGATTTTTTTATTTTTTTAAGTCCACTATTTTTGTTTATTTTTAACTAGTTTATAAAAGTTATATAAAATTTTTTAACTGTTTAATATTTTTCTAATTTATTCTTTAATCTATTTTTTTTATTTTTTATTAATAAATTTTTCTAATAATATTTTATTTAATATTCTTCTAATATTTTTATAAAGATCTAGTGAGATTTCTAATATTTCTTAATTTAGATCTTAATAGCTTAATATCTATCTATTATCTGTCTAAAATACTAACTAAGTATAAAATAATTTAATTAATAAAAAATTTTTATAGTTAGTATTTTTACTATTATCTTTTAATATATTATCCTTAAATATTTTTTTAGATAATTTAATATATTTAATATTACTTCACTTATTTTTTAAAAATATATAGTTATTACTATATAACTGTGTTATAATATTATTTATTCTTACTATAACTATTAATATAAATTATTTTTAATTAAGATTTAGCTTTCTCTGTATTTATTTATAAGCTTGTTTCTTTTTATAGATTTCTAATAATTTATTATTAATAGAGTTTAGTTCTATACTACTTTTATCTGAGATATATATATAAATAGCTATTATAATCTATTATTACTATTTTTAATTAACTATTCCTTAAATTTTCTTTAATTTATAATATTTATTTATAAAATATTTTAATATTTTATAATTAAAGCAGGTTTTCTTTTTAATTAATTTTTTTTTTTTTTAATTAGTATAATATTTATTTATATTATAATATTACTGTTTTTATTTTTAGTTTTTTTTTAAAATATATTAGTATTCTGTTTTTAATATAGTTAATATTAATAATTTTTTTATTTTATTTATTAAGTATAAAGCTATATATTAATCTATAATACTATTTTTATTATTATTTTAAAGATGTTTAATTATAATATAATCTATAAAATTTAATCTTTTATATTATTTTTTAGATTATTATAAAACTAGTTCTATAATTCTTAGTTGCTTTATTAAAAATATTTTAATATTTATAAAAACTTTAAGATATAGTCTTTAATAGATCTATATTATTATATATTTTTTATTTTATAAATAGTTTTAAGTTCTTTATTGATTATTCTAAACAGCTGGTATAATTTTTTTTTAAAATATATAAAACTGCTAAACATATTACTGATTTTAGAGTTAAATTATTTATTATAAGTTATCTTAATCTATTAAGTAATATACAGAGTAAACCATTTTATTATTTTTTCTATAAGAAAGTTAAATATAGTAAAAATCTTATTTTGCTTAAATATAATTCTATTAATATTATTACTAAAATAAATCTATAGCTGGGTTAAAAATACTTTAAAAATTTCATATTCTTTTAAAAAAAATTTAATTTTTTTTATTTTAATTATTAAGTAGTTAATTATTTACTGTAATTCTAGCTTAATAATATATTATTTTATTTTTTTAAAAGCTGCTTTTATTTTAGCTAGATTTAATCTGGTGCTAGCAGTTTCTTTTAATAAAAATAATAATAATAGATATATTTATATATATAATAGAATAGATTTATTTAATATTATTATAATTAATTAAGATTTTTTTTTTATATAAAAATCTTGAATTGTTAGAAATTTTAATTATTTACTATTAAAATATAACTAGAATAATTTTTAATAATTAAAATTAAAAGATTTTTAAATATAAAAGTTTTATTAGAAAGATAAGTCTTAATAATAAATATTTTATTCTTAGAAAAATATATATTTAAGTTATTATAGTTAATTTAAAATAATAGATAGAGACTAGCTAGAGAAAAAAACTAGATTTCTTATATATATAAAATAATTTATTTAAAGATATTATATATTATATCTCTAAATATAATATATTATATTTATAATAAGATATATTGTACTCTTAATATAATATATAGTATTAGAAATAAATATCTAGACTTAATCAGATTATAGTTTTATTTTTTTAGAATTATTTAATTCTTATGATTTATTCTTTTTCATATCTCTAATCCTATTCTTATAAAAGTCTTATAATAAGATTTTTATTTAAATAGTATTCTTAAAATATTATTTCTATAATCCTGTTATTTCTAGAATTCTTTTTCTAGAATATTATTTCTAGTGTTTTAAGCACTAGCAGATAAATATATGCTATAATTCTTCTTTAGATACTGTAGTGGCTGTTTTGTGTACTGCTTATATAAGTAGTGTCCAGGCTAATTACAGAGTAGTTGGTTGTGACGTGCTGATTCTGACACCCCCTTGTTATTGCTATCTAAACGCGCGTATTATTTAGTTATATAATCCCTACACTTCTTGTAATATTTTTAACTCTTATCACTCTATCTTTTCTCTACATCTCTGCTGAATCTCTTTGTTTTAATTGTAAAATTAAGTACTATTTTAATTATTTCTATGTTTAGTTTTTATATCATTGTAGTATTATTAATAAACTTTCCATCCAGATTACACTATATTAATTATCCTTTTAATATATAAGATAAGTCTCTAAACTATTTCTCTATTACTCTAGTTATTAGCTTTTAGAATTTATTCTATTATTTATAGTAAAATAAAAAATATTCTGTTATTTTATTATTATTTTAGCATAAGTATTATATATCTTTAATCTTATTAATTTTAAAGAAAAATTAATTTAATTAAGAGTATCTAGTCCTGAGTTGAGCTAATACAGAAACTTTAAAATATATTAATTTATTATATAACTGTTTAATATAATTCTTTAATAAAATAAAATCAAAAAATAGTATAAAAAGTCTATATTTTTCTTTTTAGAATTCTTTTTTCTTTTATTTTTTAAGTTTTATCTGTGTTATTTATTACAGGGCAGTTTTTAGATATACTCTTACCCATTATGAGAGGAGGTTAAGGTTATCTAGAGATTCTGCTTATTATAATAAGTATATTATCTGTTGTAGCCTTTAACATTATGTGTCTGATGGAAGCTATTAGAGGTTGATTTTCATGCCTGTTTTGGTGATTTTGAGGATACTATAAGTGATTTGGCGCATGAGGTCTTGGCCATTTTGATATCGTGGATTCGCGAGCGATTGTAAGGCGGAGAGATTGGTAGTTGTAATTGTTGTCCATATGGCTGACGCTGGTATAGTTAGATTGGCTTTAATGATGTCTGTCATGGTCGATTGTCGCGGGTTGTTATGCTGAAGGGTCGGTTGTTACGCCAGTATAAGAATTGTCATCTCGATGAATCACTATATGCTGTTACAATGGTTGTTGAGCCTCATAATAACTGGTATGACAGTTCTGTGTGGGACATACAAAAGCATGGGACAGAATAATATATCATTATAATGGTGTGATATGGGTAATACAGAAGCAGATTCCTGATTAGAAAATAAAGAGGTTCACAGGATTGACTGTTTATCTAGCAGTGCCTAATTGGGTAATCCAAAGGTCATATAAAAGGTTGTTTGGACTAGCTAGCTGGCTCTTTTCCTTCCTTTCTCTTCTCATGTTCGATATTCCGTTGAATGTACCCTAGGTAGTAAGAATAGACTACATTTAGGCCGACCGTCACAATGTCCATATACCGCACGGCCTCGTATATTGCTCCTAGTTGAGTGTAGTGCAGGTTCAGTTGATCTTCATATCCTACTGTCATCGACCAGTAGTCACTTGTTGTGCTGTTGACTTGCGTGACTAGTCCAACCTTGATATTGCCTCTCTGCACCGACCTGTGTGTGAAGATGACGACCTAGTGTTGGTGCTATTTAAGGGTTGTGGTTGGGGTGACTTGGTCTTCTTGTGATACTTCTATTTGCTTGATGAATTGTCGGAGCTGCAGATTCCATAGAGAAACAGGCCCCAGTTATATAATTTTTATATATAGAGGTAGAATATAGAAGTTAGAGAAGCATTTAAATAGTGATATAGTTCTAATAGTTTAATACACTGCTAGTTAACAATATTCCTAAAATAGGTGTGTATGTGGGAGTATATAGCAATTAATCTAATAGTAATAGATATATTTCTAGAGATGAATACAGATGATCTTGATATCTGCTTTACTCTCTATAATAATAAGTGCTATATAGTAGTATATCCTAATAATGATCTGAGTAATATTTTACTAGATTGAATTAAAGGCTCTGATAATTTATAAGGATACTGTACTATCTTTAGTAAGAGAGCACTATACTAACACTGCATAGTCTACTGTGGATACAACTATTGTTATAAATAGTTAATATACTGTATTTAGGGTGAGTCTATACAGTTATTTTAATCCTGTCACTGTCTAGAATTTTTTTTTAGCTATAATGGCTATATACTCTTAAAATTGCAGTTGTTAGTTAATTAACACTCTAAAAATCTTTATCTATAGTTAAGGACTGACAGTGATCTTATTAATTTAAAAAGATGTGGTCAGTAAATAATATTATACTTTTAATCTTATAAAATAGATCAAGGATATTTTTTCTGCTTTAAATAATATATTTAATATAGATACCTATTCTAGAGCTTTTAGAATGATTTCCTGTTATAAATAAATAGTATTCTTGTCTATGTTTGAACCTATAATCCAGTAGATATAGTTATCTATAAAAGTAATTATCCTTCTAATACTAATAATCTTAACTTCAATAAAAACTATATTTATAAAAAGAAATAGAATAAATGATAATAATGAATTCTGTAGAAGATCTATATATATAATTTCTGTTTTTTTAGAGTAAAATAAATTTATAATAATACTAATTTATTAGTGTGAGCAGAAATAAAATACTTATTAAATAATATATTCTGGGATTTGACTTTATTGTAGCTATTAAACTAATATTTGATAGATGACTCTATTGTATATACCCTTTATATTAAAGTTTATTAAGCTTAGGATCTTTTATTCTCTTTATATGTTATAGATTTGTTTTACTAATATATTAAGTGTTTATTCATATAACTATTAGCTTTATACTTTAAAATAGTTTTTAGGTAGTAAATAATATTCTTCTATTAGATAAAAAATATAGGTTATGATAATAATTTTAAATATTTTCCTTAATATTAAAAAAAAAAAAATTAAATAATAATTTTTTAAAAATAATAATATTTTATTAGACTTAGAAAGAATTATTATTTTGATAATTTTTTATTAATCTAAAACATATTCTAGCTGAATAAATACTATAAAGATCTAAATAATAATATTTTTAGTTATAAGCTAGGTTTTTTGCTATATTACTGCTGTAAGCTGGTCTTATCTAACAGTTTTATTAAAATTAATCTTTATAATTATGTTTTTTATCTTATTATATATAATTAATTAAAAAAGAAATAGTAAGCTAGTATCTAAGATTATAATTAATACTTTTAAAATTAAAGAGATAAATAAATAAAATATAATTAGAAATGTTTAGACTTTCTTTATATTCTTCTTAATTATTTTTTTATTATTTTTTAATATTAGAATTAGTATTTTTTTACTTTTATTTAATATATATTTCACTATAATCTAGATATTATTAATATTTTATAAGAACTTCTTTTAGTATTTTTTTTTTTTATCTTAGATTATTATATAGAATTTTTATTTAGTTTTTTAGATATATTTTTTTAAATCTAGATGTTTTAATCTATACTTTATAGTTCTAGAATATAGATTTTTAATCTTTATATATTTATTATATAATATTATTAATTTATTAGTTTATTATTATTTATAATATAATAAGGATTTAGGTTTTAAGAATAGATTTTTTATTATTTAAATAATTTAGTAGAATAATTATTTAACTATTTAGTTTAGTTTGTCTAGGCTATAAATAGATTAATCTTTATTTTATAGATATTTTAGTCTGATGCATACTATATTTTAGTCTATATTCTATAGATAAAAGCTCAGTGTCTGTTGTCATGGACGGTTGTCACGGATCGTTACGCCAAAGGGTCGGTTGTTACGCCAGTGTGAGAATCGTCATCTCGAT
>JAMAFV010000094.1:0-10906 GCA_023625935.1 Eurotiales sp. R13A2
TGTTTTGCGTACCGCTTACATAAGTAGCGTCCAGGCTAATTACGGATTAATTGGCTGTGACGTGCTTATTCTGACATTTCAGTGCCTTGAGCACTAACAGATAAATATATATTATAATTCTTTTTTAGATGCTATAACAGCTATTTTATATATTACTTATATAAATAGTATCCAGACTAATTACAGATTAATTAACTATAATATGCTAATTCTGATAATTCTTTTCTCTAAAAACTAATATTCTAACAGCTCAATAAATATTCTGTATCGCCCACTTATATATAAATAGTTTTTCTTCTTTTAAAAATATTTAGATTTATAATTTTATACTAATTATATTATTAAATTTATTAATAAAAAAAAATAAACTTTCAGCCTATATTAAAAAAAAAAAATTTATAATAGTTTTTTTTTATACTTATTATATTTATCTTCACAAAATTTATATTAAAAATAAAAATTCAGATTATTATAGTAAATATATTAAAACTTTTAGTATAAAATATATTAATTCTTCTTCAATATTTATCAATAAAGAATAGCAGCAGCTTATTATAGCCCAAAATAAATTATAAAAAAAAAAAAATAAATAATATAAAAAATTTTTATCTTTATAAATAACAGAAATTATTTTAATATTAAGCTAAAAATTTTATTATTTATAATATTAAAAAGATAAAAGAACTAAAAAAACTAAAAAAACTAGAAAAAAAGAAAAAGAGAAAAATAATAAAATAAAAAAAAATAAAATAAGTAAAGTAAAAATAATAAAAATTAATTATAATAATATTTAATAATCCTATAATTAGTAATCTAAATAATATTAATTTTTTTGCTTTTTTTTTTTCAAACTAGTTATTAAATAATATTTTTGAATCTTATTATAACAGTTTAAATTTTTAACTAGTTTTTATAAATTATTTTTTAATTTATATCTTTTTTATCTTATTAAGTAATAAATCTAATTATTTTTTTATTTTTAATTCAGAATTTTTTCTACTTTATATTTTTTATTATCAGCTTTATTATTATTATTTTTTAGGTTTTCTGTAGATTTAAATAATAAAATATAAAATATTAAATATATTTATATTTTAGTAGATAGTTGGAGTTTATAATTATTATTTTTAAATTTTTAAATAATTCTGAATAGTTTATATTTAATAGTATTAAATTTATTACTTAATCATTTACTTTTAATATTAAAATTTTTTAAATCTGGTGTTTATTATAATAAATAAATTTATTCTCTCTTTTATAAAGTTAATATATTTTTATATTTATTATTATAGTATTTCTTTATTCTTTATTTAATCTATATAATATCTTTAAATATTATATTATATATCTATTATATATATAATGCCTGTATTATAACTTTATTTAATTTTTTTTTAATAGAAATCACTTTCCATAATATTCTTAAATATTATTTTAAATTGATAAAGTATAATACTTCTTTAATTAAAATATTTTTTAAATTATTCAATATGAATTATATTAATAGTAGTAATTTTATTTAATTATTTTGATTCTAATCAAGATAATACTATAGATATTATTTGATTATTTAAATTATTTTTTTAGTCTGTCCATTTATCTATTAATAATATATTATTAATAGTTTATAGTCAATTCTATATACAAATATAAATATTTATTAATATTTTGATATAAATAGTTTGTTTTAATTTAATATAATTTCTATAAATAATTTAATCTAAGCAAATACTTCTTATAATATAAGTATTATATATTATTATACAGTTATATCTTTTTTAGCTAGTTTAATAATTATATATTTTATTAGTTAATTAATAGTAATTAAAACTTTTATATATTTTATTTTAGTAATTAAATCTTTTAATTTTAGCAGTCTTTAAATAAAGTTAATTATAATATTTTTTTATAGCTGTTATAATACTTCTAATACTTTTGTTTTTTTATAAGATTAATAATTGATTAGCTTATTTTAACTATAATTATTATATTAATTAATATAGTTAGATACAAATTTTTTTATTTATAAAAAATAGTATAAATATTATATTTTTTTAATTATTTATTCTATTCTTTGATATTTTTATATTGGTGAATTATAGTACTTTTTAATTATTTTTTATACTATAATTAACAGTACTAGTATAAATTTTTACTATAAAACTAATCTACTCTAGTCAATTATCTTTCTATTATATAGGACTGTTGTGATTATTTTATTTTTTTTTATTATTTTAATTAATTGCTAATAAAATTCTAATTTATTAATAGTGATAGTTGTAGTTAATACTGCTTTAATATTATAATACAATTTTTTTTTTTTTTTAATTAGGATATTAGTTTTTGGCTGTTCTATACTAATAGTATAATTTAATTATTTATTTAAAATATCTGTTATAATATTTTCTTTTTTCTTAATATATTTAATTTAAAAATTAAATTTAGCTAGCTTTTTAGTTTATTATATTTATCTTCTACTAAGTTTTTTAATTATAATAAAGTATTTAAAATTATAATAATTATTTTAAATAATAATTTTATATTTTATTTTTTTAAAATAATATTACTATTATTTAAATACTTTAACTATTGTTAATAATTCTCTATTATAAATATTATAGTTTTATTTAGCATTTATAAATTTTTTTAAATAAAAAATAATTATAACTTATTTTTTTTTTTAATAAGTTATTTAAATATAATTCTTAATCTAATTTTTAAAATATCTAGAGTAATAATACTCTATAGCTCTGGATTGTGTAGTATAATAATTAATACTTTTTAAATTATTTATTTAATAGTATTAAATACTTTTTATTTTAGTTTATTCTATACAAACTCTATGTTCTTTTTAAGGAGTTTAGTTAAAAATATAATAACTTTAAAATAATTTTTTAAATATTATTATATATATTTATTAGCTTCTAGAAATCCTTATATATCTTTAATATAAGTCAGGATTAACCACTCAGTTATATTCTTTATTTTTTCTGGCTAAATTTTAAATTTTTTAGAGGTATAAATTATTTTAAAATAGTTAATAATGTTTATATTAAATTTACACTTCTTAATTTTTAGTATAAATCTTATATCTATAAAAATCTTTAAAATTTATTAAATATAAAAGTTATATTCTCTGAGATTTTTAAAAAAAATAATAATATTATTAAAGTAAATAATAACTGTTTTATTTAAAAATTTCTATAAAATATAAATTATAAATCTGAAGAATTACACCAGTAGATTTTTAAATTCTATAAATATAATAATCTATTTAAATAATCTTATATCTATTAGAAATGCTATTTTTTAAATATTTTTCTTAACTATTTATAGATTATAATATCTCTATTTAATATCAAGAATAATTATAATTTTTATTTCTTATAAAAAATCTCATTTCTGTTCTTGATGTAATACTTTATTAGTGTTATTAATAGTTCTATTATTTAATAATTAGTAATTAATAATTAATTTTTTACTTTTATCTTTCTTTAGTACTATTTATTCTTTTAATAATATTTTTTCTTATCTTGATTATATATATTTAATTTCATAGAATTTATTTATAAATTCTATTTTAGCCTTCAGCTTAGTTAATAATTTTTAATATTATTTAACTAAAAATAATTTAAATCTTAATTTTAATTTAATTATTACTTTAAATTTTTTTTTATAAATTAATAATTAATATTTTTTTTTTATAAATAGTTTAATAAAATTATAATATTTTTTAAATAATTTTATAAGTATCTTTTTTAGTTTTTATTTATAAATTTTTTTAGATTTTAGTTTTATTATTTTATTTATTACAGGATTCTGTATTATCTTTTATATTCTTTTTTTATTAAAATCAGTTTTTAATCTTAATTCTTTTTTTATAGAAGTTTTTTCTGATTTTTACTAAAGATTTATAATTTTTTCTTTTTTATATTTTTTAATTTTTATTTATAAGATATAATTATTTATTAAAATTATTTTTATTATCTAATTAATAATAAAATTTTATTCTTATAACTATAGTATTCTAAATATTATATTATATCTAAATATTAAAATAATATCAAAAATAATTATAAAAATATATAGTTTTAATATAAATAAAACTAGTTTAATTTCTTATTAATATCTTTATATTATTAGTATTTTATCTATACTAACTATATTAATTTATTTAATAGTTTTATACTATTTAAATTATAGTATTTTAATAGTATTAAGATTTATATGATTACTAATTATTTTTAAATCTAATAGAAATTATAGCTTTCTTTTATTAATTTCTTCTAAAATAATTATTACTTAGTATTAAGAATCAATAATTATTATAATTATATATTTATTTTAATAATACTATATATATTTTTTTACTGCTTTAAAATAATCCTTGATTTAATTTTTATAAAATATTTTATTATAATAGTATTAATAAAAAAAAGTTTTGTATTTATAATTAGATAGATTTTTATATTTAGGGTATCTACTTTCTTTATAAGCATATCAATACTTTAAATTTTCTTAAAAGTATTTAAACTTTATTTATATAATAATATCTAGTATTTATAAAAACTAATAATTAATTTTCTTACTAAGATAATATATTTTATATCTATTATTATAATAGATTATTTAGTATATCTCCTGATATAAACATCTATTTAAACTAGAATAATATATATATATACAGTTAATAGTATATTTTAGTTATCTATTATATAATTAATATTCTTTTAACTGTGAGATTCATTCATATATCCTAGAAAAGATTTTATTATTTTATTTATAAATTAAATATTTTTAATTTATTTATTTATAACACTTATTATATTAGTTAACATATTTCTTCTATATATATTAAAATTCTTTTTAGTAAATTATCTTAACTGATATATAATTATATAAATTATCTTCTAATTCTTTTATATTAAGAATTAATTTAGTCTAGATTTTTTTATTTTTTTAAGTCTACTATTCTTATCTGTTTTTAACTAACTTATAAAAATTATATAGAGTTTTTTAATTATTTAGTGTTTTTCTAATTTATTCTTTAATCTATTTTTCTTATTTTTTACTGATAGATTTTTTTAATAATATTCTATCTAGTACTCTTTTAATATCTTTATAAAAATCTAATAAAATTTCTAATATTTCTTGATTTAGATCTTAATAATTTAATATCTATTTACTATCTGTCTAAAACATCAACTAAATATAAAATAATTTAATTAATAAAGAATTCTTATAATTAGTACTTTTATTATTATTTTCTAATATATTATTTTTAGATATTTTTTTAGATAATTTAATATATTTAATACTGCTTCACTTATTCTTTAAAAATATATAATTATCACTATATAACTATGTTATAATATTATCTGTTTTTATTATAGTTATTAATATAAATTATTTTTAATTAGAATTCAGTTTTTCCTGTACTTATTTATAAATTTATTTTTTCTTATAAATTTCTAATAATTTGTTATTAGTAAAATTCAATTCTATACTACTTTTATCTGGGATATATATATAAATAGCTGTTATAATCTACTATTACTGCCCTTAATTAACTATTTTTTAGATTTTCTTTAATTTATAATATTTATTTATAAAATATTTTAATATTTTATAATTAAAATAAATTTTTTTCTTAATCAATTTTTTTTTTTTTTTTTTAGTTAGTGTGGTATTTATTTATATTATAATATTACTATTTTTATTTTTAATTCTTTTCTAAGATGTGTTAGTATTCTGTTTTTAGTACAATTAATATTAATAATTTCTTTATTTTATTTATTAAGTATAAAATTATATATTAATCTAGAATATTATTTCTATTATTATTTTAAAGATATTTAATCTTAGTATAATCTATAAAATTTAATCTTTTATATTATTTTTTAAATTATTATAGAACTAATCTTATAACTCTTAATTACTTTATTAAAAATATTCTAATATTTATAGAAATTTTAAGATATAATCTCTAACAGATCTATATTATTGTATATTTTTTATCTAATAAATAGTTTTAAATTTTTTATTAACTGTCCTGAATAACTAATACAGTTTTTTTTTAAAATATATAAAACTATTAAATATATTACTAATTTTAGAGTTAAGTTATTTATTATAAGCTGCTTTAATCTATTAAATAATATATAGAGTAAACTATCTTATTACTTTTTCTGTAAGAAAACTAAATATAATAAGAATCTTATCTTATTTAAACACAATTCTATTAGTATTATTACTAAAATAAATCTATAGTTAGATTAAGAATATTTTAAAAATTCTATATTTTTTTAAGAAGAGTTTAATCTTTTTTATCTTAATTATTGAATAGCTAGCTGCTTGCTATAACTCCAGCTCAATAATATATTATCTTATTTTTTTAAAGATTGCCCTTATCTCAGCTAGACTTGGTTCAGTACTAGTAGTTTCTCCTAATAAGGATGGTGGTGGTGGATACATCTACATATACAATAAAATAGATTTATTTAATGCTATTATAATTGATTAAAACTTTTTTTTTATATAAAGATCTTAAATTATCAGAAATTTTAATTATTTATTATCAGAGTATAGCTAAAATAATTTTTAATAATTAAAATTAAAAAACTTCTAAATATAAAAGTTCTATTAAAAATAAAATTTTTAAAAATAAATATTCTGTTTATAAAAAAATATATACTTAAATTATTATAGTTAATTTAAAATAATAAATAAAAATTAGTTAAAGAGAAAGAATTAAATTCCTTATATATATAAAACAATTTATTTAAAAGTATTATATATTATACTTCTAAATATAATATATTATATTTATAATAAAATATATTATATTTTAAATATAATATATAATACTAAAAATAAATACCTAAACCTAATTAAATTATAATTTTATTTTTCTAGAATTATTTTATTCTTATAATTTATCCTTTCTTATATCTTTAGTCCTATCCTTATAGAAGTCCTATAATAAGATTCCTATTTAGATAATATCCTCAGAATATTATTTCTGTGATTCTGTTGTTTCTAAGATTCTTTTTCTAGAATACCACTTTTGGTGCCTCAGATATTAGCAGATGAATATATGCTATAATTCTCCTTTAGGTACTGTAGCGGCTATTTTGCGTACTGCTTACATAAGTAGCGTCCAGGCTAATTACAGATTAATTGGCTGTGATGTGCTGATTCTGACAATTGGTTTAAGATACTGTCTATTTATTGGAAGTTTAATATTAATAATAATAGCTAGATAATAGATAAGATTAGTATAGACTGGCTTTTTAATTATTTTATTTCTCATATAAATAGCTATATGATTGGATAATATCAAATATTAATTCTTAATAGTTATAAAAATTATTTAATAGCTAAATTTGATTATATATGTACTAAAAATAATATTATTTTAATCTATATATTTTTATACTTTTTTTATTTATTGTAGTCTTTTGATGTGAACTGTTTTACTGTTTTAAAAAAATAATATAAATAATTTGTTAAAAAATAAATAAAAGATAGCTTCAATTATATTAATAAGGTTAATTTTCTTACTGTATTTTTAGAGATTTATATGGCAGTCTATAAATCTGAGACAATTTAGAATAGCTTTATAATAATTAGATTAGTGTTATTGGATTTAGATCAAATATATTAATAGCTTAATATTTAAATAAAGATCCTGATATTTTTTTTAAGTTAATTAAGCAATATTTATTTATTTTATTTACAAATATTTTAAAATCTATGTTAATTCAAGCACCAATTGAGTATAATTTAGAGGCATATAAGCTAGTATACAGAAAGTCCTAGTCTTCTAGTTAATGAGGCTATAAATCAGATAGCTAAAGTATATGAGATGACTGCTAATAATTTATTATTTCTAGGGAAGGAAGTCTATAAGTTATAGATCTTACATAAGAAGAAAAAGCAAAAGTATCACAGATCTAAAACTAGACCTCGCCACGGCCCACGGGTCTACCCAAATGGGTCACCCATTACCCATTTCTTGGCGGGTAATGGGTAGGACTTTGCTACCCATGACAGGTAGTGGATAGAGGGAGTAAAACCTATATAGATTTAGGTATTATCTATGGGTAGATAAACAGTATAAATAACCTTTTAATAAGATATATATAATTTATACAATACTTAATTATATTTTTAAATATTTCTTTTATAATTAGAATTCTAAAGTCTCTATGATAGGCTAATCTTAAATAGTTTTATTTCTAACTATTAAAATATATATATAAAAATATTAAATATAAAAAAAAAAAGAAAAAAAGTTAGCTAACTAATTAATTATAATAATAGTAGTAGTTATAATAGTATTAAAATAATTATAATAATAGTAACAGTTATAATAGTATTAAAGCAGTTATAGTAACAATAGTAATTATAATAGTATTAAAATAGTTATAATAATAATAATAGTTATAACAATATTAAAATAGTTATAGTAATAGTAGTAGTTATAATAGTATTAAAACAATTATAATAATAGCAGTAATTATAATAATATTAAAATAGTTATAGTAATATTAGTAGGCAGTCTCTAGATTAGTATTATAACATTAATAGTTAATTCTATATATTTTATAACTTCCTAATTAGATATTACTTCTGTGTGTCCTATATAGAACTATTATGTTATTTAACTATAGTAGATCTACCACCTTCATTATTACAGCTCTATAGTATTACAGTACATATTATAATATCACTATTATAATATTAATAATTATTTATAAAAATAATTATTATAATAATAATAAATAGAATTAATAATAAATATAATAATAAATATAATAATATATACTCTAATCTAAAATATTAATATTTAATAAATTAATTATTATTATATCTAAAATATTTATAGATCTTTCTTGATATATACTGCTAAATATCTAATAAAAGATTTAAAGTTTTATTATTAGATATAATTATTTATTAAAACTTAATTTTTAGTTCTAATATAATATTTTTCTATCTCTTTCCTGCTGCATATTTAGAAAGATTCTAAGTAATAAACTATTTTAGATCAATTATTTTATTCTTATTCTCTTCATTATTACTAATTAAATCAAGATAGTTTTATAATAATAAATCCTTCTTTTTATTATCTAATTTAATCTTTTTAATTAAAAGATATTCTTTTTTTAAAACAAGAAATTTATTATTAGTCTTAAACTTAACAGTATATCTATATATTATAAATTTTTATATAATTTCTAGTTTTAATAAATTTTAATAATAATAATAGATATTATATAAGATATTAAAAATATATTTAATACTATTATTTATAACAGAAATTAATAAAATATTATAAATAAAACTTATAAATACTAGAAATTTGTATTAATAATCTTTTTAAAATATTTAAATAAAGATATTAATTATAGTATCTATATAATTAGTTTATCAATTATATAAAAAATAAAAAGAGACTAAAACACTTACTAGAATCAAGATATCTTATAAA
Source organism: Eurotiales sp. R13A2 (assembly GCA_023625935.1). Taxonomy (NCBI): domain Eukaryota; kingdom Fungi; phylum Ascomycota; class Eurotiomycetes; order Eurotiales; species Eurotiales sp. R13A2. Next base: position 9,497 of record JAMAFV010000094.1, read on the forward strand.
TTTATTATTCTGGCTTAACTGAACAGGTTTTAACAGCCTAATTATTTACTTTATATCAATCTTAGAGCTTTATATGAAAGATTAAAAAGCTTTAAATAATAATTAATTATAAAAAAAATATTATTTATATAATTTAAAATAATCTATAAAACTTTAATAATATCTTTTAAATTATTCTAATTCTTAGTTATTATTTTTAAAAAACTAAAGTTTATTTTGTAGTATAAATATTATTTTAATAATAAAAATATCACTATAAATATTATCTATTTTTTTATAATATTAAAAAAGCTTAGTTTTAGTAGTATAAAAAACATTAAATATTATTTTTTTTTAGATTATTTTTTTCTTTTTAAGCTGTTCAATTAACTACTTTAAATAATTAAAAAGCTTATTGTAGATATTAAAAACAAAATAAATAATAATATTATTTATTTTAAGAAGTACAATTATAAATTGGAAGAAAAATTATATAATATAAAATAAATAATTAATTTAGTATTATTGTTCTTGGTCAAGCTTTAGATATAAATATCTATATTTTATATAGAACTTATTAAATATAGATTATAATTATTTAGTATATTAAAATATTAAAAAGATAAAATTCTATTAAATCTTAATATCTTAAATTAGTATTAACAGTTTTAATTTAATTTATAATTTATAAAATACTTTTAAATATTAAAAGTTAATATTAATAAATACAATTAAACTTCAGATCTAAATATAAATTAAAATAAGTATATTAATTTTTTAAATATTCAATCTATAGAAATTAATTTTATTAAATATATTAATAATCTTTTATTTTTATTATTATAAATAGATTAATTATTCCTAAGACTCTAACTATTATATTTTAATTATATTATTTTTTAAGATTACTTTTATTTATTTACATAGCTATTTAAAACTAAACTAAATAATATATACTAAATATAGAATTTTAATTAAAAAAATATTATTATTAAATTTAAATATATAAATTAAATTTTAAATACTAGATATTAAAATATTATTATTTAATATATTATTAATAGTGATTATAAACACTTAATCTATAATCTAATATTTTCTAAATAATTTAAGAAGAATAATATCTAAATTAATATCTAAATGTATACTATAAAATAATTTAAAACTAAAAAGAATCTCATAATAATTTTAATCTCTATTAATAAAATAGTTAATAACTACAATAAATACTTATTAAAAAAAAGATATTTAACAATTAAAAATAATTAATATCTTTCTATCTTTAGATAGTTTTTTTAAAACACTATATTAATATTTATTAATTACAGCTTAAAATTGATACTATATTATCTTTGTTAGGGTGGGCATTGGGATTTTTTTTGGGATTTCAGTGGGTTTTGGCTGGTCACAGTGGGATTCCTATATGGGAAG
>JAMAFV010000095.1:0-10831 GCA_023625935.1 Eurotiales sp. R13A2
TTAAAAAATTTAGTTAAAAATATAATAATTTTAAAATAATTTTTTAAATATTATTATATGTATTTATTATTAGCTTTTAAAAATCCTTATACTTTCTTAATATAAGTTAGGATTAATTATTTAGTTATATCTTTTATTTTTTTTAACTAAATCTTAAATCCTTTAAAGATATAAATTATTCTAAAATAATTAATAATATTTATATTAAATTTATATTTTTTAATTTTTAGTGTAAATCCTACATTTATAAGAATTTTTAAAATTTATTAAATATAAAAGTTATATTCTTTAAAATCTTTAAAAAAAATAATAATATTATTAAAGTAAATAATAATCATTTTATTTAAAAATTCTTATAGAATATAAATTATAAATCTAGAGAATTATACTAGCAGATTCTTAAATTCTATTAATATAATAATCTATTTAAATAATTTTATATTTATTAAAAATACTATTTTTTAAATATCTTTTTTAGCTATTTATAGATTATAATATCTCTATTTAATATTAAAAATAATTAATTTTTTATTTTTATCTTTTTTTAGTATTATTTATTTTTTTAATAATATTTTTTTTTATTTTAGTTATATATATCTAATTTTATAGAATTTATTCATAAATTCTGTTTCAGTTTTTAGCTTAATTAATGATTTTTAATATTATTTAATTAAAGATAATTTAAACTCTAATTTTAATTTAATTATTACTTTAAATTTTTTATTATAGATTAATAACTGATAATTCTTTTTTATAAATAAATTAATAAATTTATAATATTTTTTTAATAATTTTTTAAAAACTTTCTTTAATTCTTTTTTATATTTTTTTTTGGTTTAAGCTTTATTGTTATTTTATTTATTATTAAATCCTACATCATTTTCTGTATTTTTTTTTACTAGAATTAGTTTTTAATCTTAGTTTTTTTTTTATAGAAATTTTTTTTGATTTTTATTAAAGATTTATGATTTTTTTTTTCTATATTCTTTAATTTTTATTTATAAGATATGATTGTTTATTAAGACTATTTCTATTACTTAATTAATAATAGAATTCTATTTTTGTAATCATAGTATTCTAAATATTATATTATATCCAGACATTAGTATAATATTAAAAATAATTATAGAAATATATAGTCTTAATATGAATAAAACTAGCTCAGTTTTTTATTAATATCTTTATATTATTAATATTCTATTTATACTAACTATATTAACTTATTTAATAGTTTTACACTATTTAAATTATAATATTTTAATAATATTAAGATTTATATAATTATTAATTATTTTTAAATTTAATAAAAGTTGTAGTTTCTTCTTATTAATTTTTTCTAAAATAACTATTATTTGGTACTGAGGATTAATAATTATTATAATTATATATTTATTTTAATAATATTATATATATTTTTTTACTATTTTAAAATAATTCTTAATTTAATCTTTATAGAGTGCTTTATTATAATAATATTAATAAAAAGAAACTTTACACTTATAATTAAATAAACTTTTATATTTAGAATATTTATTTTTTTTATAGGTATATTAGTATTTTAAGTTTTCTTAAAAATATTTAAACTTTACTTATATAATAATAGACTAATGAAAACTTCGCGCACCTATGAAAACGCACTCCTGCAGGTAAAAAGTACTGCGGGAAGGAATCTATCTTATAAAGGATCTCTTACTGAGTCTGCTTACCAGCTTCAACATCCCTAATCTCTATGGTTAAGACATGGTACTAAAGAAGAGTAAGAAAGACTTTCCATGGCCTGAGCTGTGATATAAAAACAACCCTAATATATATATCTATACAGCTGCCCTATTAAAAGACATCAAAATGCTTAAGAAACATTAAAAGGAGATTAATATGAGTGTCTTTAAGAATCTCTCACTCTAAGTCTTTGGCCTGATGATTAGTTTTACTAGATATATTAAGAAAGTGTTTATTAATAAGGCTCTTATCTAGTGTTTTGTATATGTAGAATTATATATAGAAAAAATATAGAAAAAAATTTTATAAATCTTTAAAGAGATTCTTAACATTAAAAATAATATTAATTAGCTTATAGAGGTTTTATGTGGTTATTTTATATTATCTAGTTTCTGTATTATAAAGTCTCTGCAGTCTAATAATTATATAATAGATAGTAATAAATTATATATAAATATTTAGAGCTGTAATATACTCTTATATCTCTCTATAATATTTAATATATGTGTGAGTAATGGTAGAAATATACTGTGAGCATTAATCTTAAGCTAGGAAGATCTAGAAGTTTATCTAGAGTAAACTAACTCTAAGATTATTAATCTTTTATACTAATACCTAGATTAGATAGTTTTATAGACTAATACTGCTATCTAGTCCCGCTAAGATATTATAATTATCCACTAGTGGTTTGCTACCATCTAGATGCTGCCCAGCGGCAATATTACTTTACTAATAAGTATTATTAATGATATAGATTAGTTGATCTATAAGCCCGAGTAGATTTGAATATTTAGTAATAAAGCCTATATCCAGAAATGTATCTGGGATATTATTATATAAGATATTAATATTTAAATTAACCCTAAAAAATCTTTATTTATTATAAATCTATGCTCTGAGAATATTTTAGTATTTATATATTTTCTAATATTAATCCACATTATATACACTAGCTAGTTAATAGGAGAAAAGAAGATTATAGAATAAGGCTTGGCTAATATTTAATTGATTGTTATATTTGATGATGAGTAGATAGTTAATTTTATTATTTAATAGGGTCTTATTATTAAGGGCAGATAGCATAAGTGCTCTATCTATAATAAGAATATTAATTTTTAATAGTATTTCTAGTATTAAATATATAAGTATATTATCAGATATTATTAGTATAAAGTCTGCTGTATATATTGTGTAGAGGCTTATAACTCTAAGATATATTTTTATTTTTATAATAAAGACTATATCTGTTGTGTTAATTGTATTACTAAGAACTAGCTTATTAAAGATCTTATATAGAGATTTAATATTAAATATTATATCTATATGCAAGAGTGCCTAATCTGGGCTATATCTTTTATTTATATTTATTAATATTATATATACAGCCTCTAATTCCATTCTACTATTATATATCAGGAAGCTAGTATCCTAGGCTTTATTACTAACCTGATTTCTGCAGAAGCTGCTAAACACAGTTCTTAAACTAAAAGAAGATTAATATCTATATAGTATATAACTATATTATAAAGTAAAAGTGTTTTCTAGAAGCAAGTTACTGTATTATTTAGTTTAAAGTCTGTTAATAGTAGTAATCAGCTAGTAACATAGTTAACTAAAAGAATGTAGTTTGATCAGGATACTCTAATATTAATCTCAACTAAATCTAGTATTGTCTATAAGATCTGTGTATATAGCTATCCTACAAAACCAGCCTAAAGACAGCCTGTACTGTAGTCTAATATTATATTTTATATATTATTAAAAACTATCTTAATAGGCTCTGTCTCTTATATATATTATAAATAAAGTATATATTTAATAGTAGATAATAACTTTAAAAATAAATTTAATATGGAGATTAATACCAGCTAAACTATTAAGTCTGTAGATACTATGATGATTTAACCTCTAAAAAATAGTAAATAGACTCTTTCTTTCTAATAAAAAATATCTAATATTTAAAGATTTTATAGACTAATTATTAGAAATTGTATAATGAGATTTAGCTCTATCTGTTTAGTGAGAAAAAGATACTAATATATAACATTCTAGCTATTTAAGAATTTTATATTAATCTGTTAACTAATTTTTTATTAATCTATTTTTAGATACTTTAAAGCTAATTCTATATTTTTCTCTGATCTACATTATAGATTTTCTATTATCTAGACCATCTCTGTATCTATTTATATATAAATAAATTATTTAACTCTATCTACTAATAGATTTAATATTATAGCTATGATATTAACACACTGACTTTTTATCTAATTATAAGGATGATTCATGTTTACAATATCTATAATCCTAGTTTCTGGAGCAGCGATAATTCTGTACTATCTTATCTCTAAGAAGCTCTAGCTAGGCTGGGCAGCTATATAATGTTAAGAGATTTTAATCTTTATTATTCACTATAGATAGGTCTAGAATATTCTATTATTAATAATAAAGCTATTACTCTAATAAATCTTATAGATAAGTATAGTTTTATGTAGTTTATATTTTTAGATACAGTAATATACAAGTCCCAGCACACTAAAAGTATTATTAATTTAGTATAAATTTTATATGATTTAGTAAAGTAGCTAGTTTACTGCTATATATACTATAAGTGATAATATAATATAAACTATATATTAATATATATAAAATTTAGTCTTACTGTTTTTAAAATTCTGGGAATTAGTTACTAGTAGTGGTAGATTACAGACTAAAAACTATTTATAAAATAGCTGTAGAAATAGAGCTAGTTTTTATAACTATTTCTAGATTAAACTACTATTAATGTGGCAGTAGAATCTCTAATTAGAATAATTTATACTACTGCTGTAGATATTATCCCTATTAAATAGATTATTAGTTACTCTTATTTAGACTATATTCTGAAGATAGTAGTACTTAAATATAAAATAAACTATTACTACTAGTATGCGCACTATATAAATATTAAAAATATATAAAAAATTTATACAAAAACTAAAAAAGAGTTTAAATATTAGATAAATTGTTTAGCGCATAAGCTCTACTGTATTTAGATTATTAAAGTTATAAAGTCACTAGAAGGGTTCTAAAAAATAGTCTGATGAGTTTATAGCTATAATAGTCTATAGACCATCTTTACTTTAACTCTATAGTATAAAGGATATAATTATGAAGCTCTAACTAATAAAGCTATTTTATTCTAGCAGGTCTTGTATCTAAAGCTTTTAGAAATTAATCTTTAAAATATAAAAATTTACTGATACTCTATAATACTAGATATGCTACTAATTACGCTACAAAAGCTATAGAATATAATTATTTATATTAATAAGAACAAAGCCCTGGGGCTAGACAGGATACTTATATTAGTCTAGCAGAAGCTATTTTTATTTTTTAAAAACTATCTACTAAATTTATTTAATTAAAGTCTATTACTATTATATTGTCTAATCTATTTCTGATATTCTAATATAATAATTATCTAGAAATTAGAGAAATCTAATTATACTAATTCCAAAATCTACTATTTAATAGTGCTGCTGAGTATATTAAATAAAGCCTTAAAGACAATCCTAGCTATTTAACTAAGTTATCTGGTAGAGCAGTATTAGCTATTATCCTGAAATTATATTGATGGCTGTAAGGGCCACTTCTATAAGCACGCGCTACATATATTACTAGAACAGATTAATATGATTTTCTATGATGGGTACCGCGTAGCCAGCAGGCTTATGCTAAATATCTCTAGAGCTTTTAACAATGTTAATCATGCCTAATTACTATATAATCTATACAAACAGAAAGTCTCAGAGCTGCTAGTATAATAAATTAAAAGTTTTTTTACTAGCCACTGCATATCAATAGTACTACTGGAAAATAATATAAAGAAGTTTCTAATAAATATAAAAATTTTTTAAAGCTTACTACTATTTTTAATTTTATTCCTATTCTTTAATGCAGATTTTATTGATGAGATCTAAAATAAATGCCTGGAGATACTCATAATTAACTATATTAATAATATTTTTATAATGGCCTACAGGGCCTTGGCTGTGGCTAACTGCTGTATACTAGCCCATATATATTAGGTGACAGAGCATTAAGAATAAATATATATCTTTTGATTTGTATTAGTTAAATATTAGCTAGTCTATTTCTGATGAAAACACCTAAGTATACTTAAGCCACAGGGGCAACTAGATATACTGTTAGTGATCTAAAGTATTAAGATTAAACCTGCAGCCAGTATTAAATATCTAGGTGTTTAGTTTAATATCAATTTTATAGGTTTAACCCAGATATGCTGCATACAAAAATCTATAACTAGATTAATTACAGGATTAGCCTTGATTATAGACTTTATTTAAAGAATATTTTTAATCTATTTATAGTAGATTTATACAGCAGTTTTACTTCTAAAGATTATTTATATATATTTAATATAGTATATTTAAGGCAGTTATAGCTTTAAAAGTGCTCAGTACACCGCAAAGGCTATAATCTGTTCTATCTAGTATTAAGTCTTACAGTATATTATTAGTATGTTCAAATGCATTGTATAGTAAACTCTAGAGATATATCTTTATATGCCACCTCCGAAACTAGCATTTATGCGGCTTGTAGAAAAATCATGCTTATAGATAATAATCTTATCACTGAAGTGTACATTATATCAGCTATATAATAATAATATTTATTAGAATAATCTCTACACATCCCTATTATAAAGATTAGAGGTCTTAATGAAGTTCACACTTAATATAAATACTTATAAATACTTAGAAACTATTCTATTTTTTATAGTATTTCTATAATAGAAACCACCAGAGATATAGATTTTTAATAATCAGAAAGCTACTATAGCGGTTCACAGTATTAAAGTAGTATAATTTTATATTAATAATAGTGACTATAATAATAGAATTAAGACTGCTATGTACTTATTTATATTAGAGTTTTAATAAAAGTCTATAAACTTAATTATAATATATATAGTTTATACAGCTGAGCTAAAAGATATTAATAAAGTATTAATTATTCTAGATAAATAGTATATATATATTGACTTCTATAAAATTACCATTTATATTAATAATTAAGCCATAATTATTATTTTTGATAAACCAAGACGCTTCTCAGGCCAGTATATCTTCTGTTGGATAATAGGCTATATCAACTACTTCCATAAGGCTGGCTGGCGGCTCTAAATCTAATAGATTCCTAGCCACAAGAGCATGCTAAGTAATAAGAAAATAAACTAATTGGTTAAGATAGTTACTATTGATGCTGCATGCTATACCACTAAACTAAAAGTATAAAATATCTAGATTAATATACCCAGCTAGATAATTTTATAAGCTGTATAGATAATTTATAACTTTTTATTTTTTAATTAGAATATTATTTTTTATATAGTATATTGATAATGATTTTAGATAGTTTATAATGATTAATAGAAAGAGAACTAGACATGTATAAAGTATAGTTTATATATATAAAGTATTCTTAGTGTTTTAAGTAAGATTACTCTTGGCCTGCACCAGGATCTAATCTAAACTTAAAATTTAATATTAATATAGTTTTAAATAAACAAATTAACTCTACACAGTTTTTTAATAAATATTAATATAATAGACTGCACTTAATGCCTTTATAATTTTAGCTGTTAGAATGCTAGACATATACTTATTTAATATTTTTTTTATATGCAGCTGCATATAGACACTCTCTAGAAAGAAGTCTAAGAGATAAATCTATAGAAGCTTCTTAGTGAATCTTTTTAGATATAAAAGAGTATAGGATTTGTACTTTAAATAGAACTATTAATATAGTTTTTTAAAATATTAACCCTTCTAGATCAGTGCTCGCAGTGAGTGTGAATATTTCTTATATTATTAATCTATATAGGCCTGCCCTTAAATACATCTATTTCTAAATTATCAGTTAAGTTAAACTCTAGATTATTTTATTTTATACCCTCTTTTTTTTCCCTCCCTAGTATATACATTTATTATATCTATTCCTTATTATTAATATATATATAGTTAGTTAGTTTACTTTTCTAATATTCTGTTCTCTCTTTTTTTTATAATTTAGATATATATATACATTTCTTTTGTTAATATTAGGTATTCTGTTTATTTATTCTTATTATTTTAATATATGCGCTGGGTGCTGTGCAGGGTCTTCGCGCTGAGAACTGTCGCTAAGGCTGGACATGTGATGGGTCTAACTGCTCCTATGTGGCCTGAGACGGCTCCCACTGGCTACCCGCACACGTTTGATTCTTCCCTATTAGCAGGGGGCCTGCTGCCCAATTAGATAGCTCCGCCGGCCACCCCAGGCTTAGACGCGCGTATGAATACTACTACTACTACTACTACTACTACTACTACTTATATAATAATACTTAATATTTATAAAAACTAATAATTAATTTTTTTACTAAAATAATATATTTTATATCTATTATTATAATATATTATTTAATGTATTTTCTAATATAAATATCTGTTTAAATTAGAGTAATATACACATATATAATTAATAGTATATTTTAATTATTTATTATACAATTAATATTCTTTTAATTATAAAATTTATTTATATATCCTAGAAAGAATTTTATTATTTTATTTATAGATTAAGCATTTTTAATTTATCTATTTATAATATTTATTGTATCAGTTAATATATTTTTTCTATATATATTAAAATTCTTTTTAATAAATTATTTTAGTTAATATATAATTGTATAGATCATTTTTTAATTTTTTTATATTAAAAATTAATTCAGTCTAGATTTCTTTATCTTTTTTGGATTTTTATCTAATATAATAATTAATTAATTTTTAAATTTACTACCCTCATCTATTTTTAACTAGTTTGTAAGAATTATATAAAGTTTTTTAGTTATTTAATGTTTTTCTGATTTATTTTTTAATCTATTTTTTTTATTTTTTATTAATAAGTTTTTCTGATAGTATTCTATCTAGTATCTATTTAATATTTTTGTAGAGATTTAGTGGGATTTCTAATATTTCTTAATCTAGATTATAATAGTTTAATATCTATCTATTATCTGTTTAAAATACTAATTAAATATAAAATAACTTAATTAGTAAGAAATTCTTATAATTAATACTTTTATTATTATCTTTTAATATATTATTTTTAGATATTTTTTTAGATAATTGAATATATTTAATATTACTTTATTTATTTCTTAAAAGTGTATAATTATCACTATATAGCTGTCCTGCAATATCATTTATTTTTGCTATAACTATTGGTATAAATTATTTTTAGTTAAAATTTAATTTTTTTTATACTTATTTATAAATTTATTCTTTTTTATAAGTCTTTGATAATTTATTATTAGTAAAGTTTAATTCTATACTACTCTTATCTGAGATATATATATAGATAGCTGTTATAATTTATTATTACTGCTTTTAATTAACCATTTTTTAAGCTTTCTTTAACTTGTAATATTTATTTGTAAAATATTCTAATATACTACAATTAAAGTAAACTTTTTTTTTAATTAATTTTTTTTTTCTTTTTTAATTAATATAGTATTTATTTATATAATAATATTATTATTTTTATTTTTTATTCTTTTTTAAGATATATTTATCTTTAAGGTGATCTATTACTGTTTTTCTTTTTTTATATATTATGTAAAAATCTATATGTTAATCTGTGTTGCTGTTTTAACTATTTCTCTAAACATTGCTGGCCTTAGAATAATCTGAAAGATATAGTTTTTTATATTTTTCTTTAGATTCTTATAAAATTAATCACACAGACTTTAGTTATTTTATATAAAATATCCTGATATTTATAAAAATTAAAATAAGTAATCTTCTATAGATCCAATTTATTATATTTATTTAATTTTATTAATAGTTTTAAATTCCTTATTAATTGATTTATATAATTAATTAAATTTAGTAATAAATATAATAAGATTAGTTATTAAATTAATTATTTTAGATTCTTTTTGATCTCTATTATTGAACTAATCAATAATATATAGTAAAAACTATTTTATAGCTTTCTTAGTAAAAAAACTTACCACTGTAATAATTTTATCAGTTTTATTTATATAACTATTATAAATAAAATAAATTTTAAACTAAATAATAAAAATTTTTAATATTTTATATTCTTTGCTAAATAGTATAATTTTTTTAATCTTAGATTAATATTTATTAACTATTTAATTAGCAATATTCTCTTTAAGTTCCTTAATTTGTCTAAAAAGACTGATAATATTACAATTATTAATTATAATAGAGTTGCTGCTATTTGAAATTTAAAATACTATTATGATTAATTAAAACTTCTCTTTTATATAAGGGTCTTGAATTATTAAAAACTTTAATTAAAAACTATCAGGATATAACTAGAATAGCTCTTAATAATTAAAGTTAAAAAACTTTTAAGTATAAAAATTCTATTTAAAAATAAAATTTTAAAAATGAATATTCTATTTATAAAAAAATATATACTTAAGTTATTACAATTAATTTAAAATAATAGATAAGAACTAGCTAGAAAAAAAGAACTAGATTTCTTATATACATAAAATAATTTTCTTAAAAATATTATATATTATATCTCTAGATACAACATATTATATTTATAATAAAATATATTATACTCTAAATACAATATATAGTATTAAAAATAAGTAGGGTGGGCACTAAAACAGGAACTAGGATGGGACTTTTTCTCTTTTACTTATATAGGATGAGAAAAGTAACCTTTCTTTAATATTAGTGGGAATTCCCAATTCCCATTTCCTAAGATAGAAATTTCTCTTTCCTAATTGAGAAATCTTAACTATCATATAGGAATTTATATTTCTATATAAGAATTTTTATATAATAATTAAGAAAATCCTGTTTTAATATAAGAATTTTTATATAAGAATTTCATATTTATCTTTCTTATATAGAAAGTTTTAATTGTATATAGAATTTTCTATATTAAAATAAAAAAATCTTATTTTATATATAGAAAATCCTATATAGGAATATAAATTTTTATATTTATATATAATTTAAAATTATAATAATAATAATATATATTATTAATAACTATTATTAGTATTATATTCTAG
>JAMAFV010000096.1:0-10627 GCA_023625935.1 Eurotiales sp. R13A2
CACACACACACACACACACACACACACACACACACACACACACACACACACACACACACACACACACACACACACACGCACTGTACAAATCGACAAAAACTTCCTTGACACCAAGAAAGCACCTAAGCGACTCAGATATCTATAAAAATAAAGAGAACTTGCTTGCACAAGACGACCATTGCCTTAGAGGTCATCTATTGCTTCACTATGATCATGAGTGTCAACAAATTCTATTGGTTTTTTTGGCAGGTGAAAGGTACATGGTGCGAGATCATGCGCCACACTGATATTTAGCCCTGGTAAATGTGGCGATGGCTGAATACGATGAGGCTAGGGCTATTCTGTATGGAGATGCTAGTACGCAATCAGTTAAGCTGCACACGTCACTTCAGCCTTGTTATGTGATTTACGTTTATAAACCCAAGCAGCCTTCCTGAGTTTGCTCGGAGAAATAACACAATAGATGATAGCTCTCGAAACAGCATACAGAGCTGAGCAGTCAACATGTCTAGTCTTGAGGCTGTCGGTGTTGTCAGCAGCATCATACAAATAGCAGATCTTGGCGCATGAGTGGCTCTTAAGCTGTGCACAGTCTATCAAAAAGTTCAACAAACAGAGTCCAACCTCCAGAATCTCTCCAAAGATATATTGCTAATATATGCCATCCTACAGCAGTTTAACAAGGATCTAAAGTGAGATGACTAGATTTAGCTTTATTCATAAAACATATTCAAAAGGGCACAGGAAGTTCTGGATAAATACAGGCAGGTGTTTTAAGAAATCAAGTCCATCATAGACAAGGATTTATCTACTATTGTATTTACAACCACCGCGAGCCCTTCTTTAAGGTTGTCTTAGAAAGCAGCTATTCTTCTTAAGAGGCCACAGTTGGATATTCTTCAGAAACACTTAGATAGACTAAAGAATACCATACTGCTTATAATAAATATAATTATTTATGCAAATTAGCAGAGAAAACAAGAGATAAAATCATTCAACACAGACCAACAAGAGTATATCGAGATACTGATGAAACGGATGCGCGAGTCAGACCAGAAGTTTGAACGATTGACAAGAGCTATTAAGGGCGCCGGTCCAGATGGGTCTTTAAAGTCTATCAAGAACCCAGTAATGATTAACACTGTTGATATATTCAATAAACCATTAACAATGGACTTACCAGCAAGTAATGACTCCGACACCCCCACTCCTAGGCTCAAAGAGCTTTATTACCTTCCTGAAGTCAGAGATAGTCAAAGTGATCTAATAAGCCTTGAAATAAGAGATTATTCCAGAGTTATCAAAGGTATTTTCCAAAGAATACAAGACGCTGAATCGTTTTTAATAGTAAGTCACTATAAATGAATCAAACAGGCCATCTTGGATGCCCATGCAATAGAACTTCTGATTTTCATTACTGAGCACAGAGATAAAGCTAGAAAGTTCTGCACAAAATATTACCACAGCCCATTATTCAATCAAAAATGGGCTAAAAATCTAAAAGACATTTTAAAATAAATTAAACTCATAACAACCACTTTTACAGTTCCACAAGACAAAAACAATCAAGTCACAGATAATATCTCTGTCGCTAGTGAAAGAAGGCTTTGCGCAACATTAACACCAGATATAGAAGCAGAAAGAGATGGATTAAAGGAGCATATCCTTAATCAAAAGGAACTGGGGAGGGTTATTATGTCACGTTTTCTTCGGAGCGATGACACTCTCATGCCTACCGACGAGGAAGACATACTGCCTGACCTTCCTAGGCCTGTTGATCGAGATTCAATAGATCAAACCGAAGAATGGGAGGAAAGATACTATGTAGGCATATATCAAGATGAACTCTTTGATTTGAAGTGGTTGTTATCAAGCTGGACTTCGTTGACAGAGGATGAGTTAACCCTGATATTGAATAACATCGGCCGCGACAATAAATGTCTTCAGCAGCTGTAAATATCAAAGGGAGCAAGGACTCGGAATTTAGGTTTTTGATGAGGAGAACGCAGAGCTATTGAGCGGGACCTTCTTACAGAGCTCATAAGATTTTCATGCAAGTGCTTGCATTTTTTTCCGCACCCCATAGCCTAAAGGTTTGATATACATTAGTGCATCAAAGTGAAGTCACATTAGATTAAAAGCCACCATGACACTAGATACAATAATTTTGAGCTTTTTAAGACAACTAAAATCTTTATGCACAATCAGTACACCAGCTATATTTATCTACATCATGTTGTCAGAGGCTTCTTACGCTTTGAAACTCCTGCCCACAGTCACTGCAATAGCGGTCCCAGAGGGGCTATCATAGGGTTTAAGACATATATAAGATGACACTAAAATGACTAGGGGTAACGCTCTGCTTTCTACTGCTTAAAAATCTATATTCAGATATATATTTCAATCATTTAAAAAGAATAAAATATTCCTACTAGAGTTCAATTTCTAAATAAATAACTCTTTCCATCATAGCAGTAAAGAATTGGTACCCAAATTCTAGAAAATTCTTCAGAGCCTCATAAAATTATGTTGACTCTTTCAGAGCAGAAACATGTTAAATAGTAACTACTAACAAAAAATCACATAGATCCGATCCAGCAGGGCAGCCCAACCTATAGATATACTCAATAAATGTAATAAATCCCATATTACTTCATTTGTCTTCCATATTTGATCTTATCTTTCTCTTTAAAATTTCCTTTAATCCATCAATCATATATTTATCAGCGATCATGTACATTTTGGCATTGGTGTGTGCACGTATCTATGTGGTGCAAAGGCACTCAGAGGACATGTCGGGGCAATTAGAATCTTCACCTAATGACTCTTCTGGGATTTGGATTGCTTTGCCAGCAACACCATGATATGAAGTGTCTCTAGAGTCTAAATAATCAGCACCATCATTATAATCTCCACAATAAAGAAAATCAAACATTTTTGACACAATAGACGGTTCATCATATATTTTTATAGTATATAATTTCACTTCCTGCCTACAGTCAGTTAATAGAATTAAGCTTAATTATAAATATCTGCCATAAAACCATCCTTCATAGCCCAATTAAAGAAGTCGGACTGTGAACAAACAATACAATAATGTACATAGAAAGTCAAGGTTTCACATTTAACTTCAAAGTCTGAAAATTGCCTATTTTGTCAAATGCTATGGTATATAAGAGTCTAGTCTCCAGACATAGAGTGATCACTTACTTCGAGAGTAACCTCAACATAGGCTTACTGTCAGTAGCCATGGCTGAGGGATATTGTTCGCAGCGTCGCCACCTGGTGTGAACAACAGCTCTTGTCGTGGACAAACTATTCGTGCCGTTAAGCCACGACTAAATGGGATTTTGGTATCTAGTATACTCGACTCGGGAATGCTGGAGTATTTAAGGAACTAGCCCCGCATTTCTAAAGCATTTCATCATCCAATAGACTGCCGCCGCAGGAAGATATGAGGTATGCTACTGCAATGAAGCGGTTGAAAACTAGTGGACGACCGTATTTTTCCCGGGATAACGTTATTCCCACACTATTCTATATTTGCTATGGTATCTTCTTGGCAATGTTTCAAAAAAAAAAAACGAGAAAGTGTTTGTTGTTACTCTGCAGGTGCAAACTACTGTATGGTACAAAATAATGACACGAAGGACCCATCAGGCCAGAGAGACCAAAACCCACGGTTGAATCAACAACAAGACCAGCAAATACCGCAAAAGTCCACAGTCAATAACGATCCACTGGCTCGCGAAAATGACGAGGATGAGACCGCGGGTCGATCCAGATTGGAGCCTCCCACAAACCTAGAAGAGCACCATACCGGCAGTAGTCGGATCCATTCGGTCCAGCTACCGGTGTCTAATTAGCTCGCGGACAGGGGAAACGGATACGAGGAGATCTGACAACATGATTCGCACACCGGATGGTGCCGAGGTTAAGACTTGGCGAGAGGTGACACAACAGTATAAATCCAAGAAATTCACCAGTCGACAGTTCATTGTTCAGCCTTATGCGGACACGCGGATCTGCCGGATTATGTGAGGGAGTGAGATTGGCCACGATTTTGTCTAACAGTTTCTCACATTATCTTACAAACCTGAGAGATTGGTGATTATAATAAAGACTGCTTGGCTCAACTGGCTGTATACTATCAAGGAATTCGATCCATAGTATATAGCTAGAATGAAGATAATCACATCCAAGCCAAGCTAGAGTTTAGGGAGAAAGAGGACAGTGGTGCAGCAGAGTGTTAGATAATATAACTAAATTATAAAGAATATAAAAAATATTGGAATATATTAAAGTAGATTAAGAAATAGTAAATATATTTATGAATAAAAACTAGAAACCATCTTAGATAAAAATACTAAAGCGAAAAAATCTTCATTCTTGTTTAGCATATTATAACTATTCAGACCAAAAAACGCGACTCTCTCAACTAGAAATGAAGATCTATCAGCACAGCGAGCAACTCTAAGATCTGCTTCAATAACTGCAGCCAGGGTTCAATCAGTCAAAAACAACTCTAGATAAGGACTGATTTGTTAATAATAGAGAAGACCTAGAGACTTATAGATATCCACTGGGAAATCTGTCAGTCTGTGGAAGAAGCCCAAGATAATAAAAATAATAAATTAAACCTTAATATATCTGTATTTTCTAGAAAAGTGATTCTTAAACTGATTAATAGATATAAGGATAAAAAATAGATTATTAAGATCTTTAATCCTTCTATGCAAGGAATTCTATAAAGTATTTTTAATTTATACCAATTATTTAAAGCAAGTAATGCCACCCATGATAAATTCTTTAACCATAATATGGATGATTAAATCTGGTTTCCTAGACTGAGTTACTGCGAGGGGATGTAGAAAGTAGATCTTGACTTATAGTAAGATTATATCTAAGAGGAATAACAGAGGTGGATATCTTTATATATATCAAAGTCCTATAGTGTTGTAGAGAAACGCAGATAGTATTTTTTGATCTCTTAGTAACTTGCAGTTTATACTAGATTGTGAACAGTATTATTGATGGTAAAGAATTTTATTTTTTGATACTTAAAACAATGTCTAATATTTACTGTTTTTAATTTTAAGATGCTAATAATTCAAACAAGTTTATATCCAGATCAAAAGAATAAGGAGTAAATTGAATAAAATTAATATATTTTTAGATAGTTATTTTTTTTCTAGATCTATAATAGAAGTAACACCTGATTCCTTCCTGACTGGGCGTGAAAGGATTACCACAGTCAAAGCAAAGCTGTATATTGATAGATGAGGATTGGACGAGAGGATTTCTGCAATTCAAAGAGGCAAGGTGTAAGTCGTATTGATTATATCATAAATCTGGCGAGTTGGGAACTCCGCAGTCCCGACAATGGCGCGAGGACAGTGATAGCTGACGAAATGGATGGCGAGAAGGCTGGATGCCTGTAGATACACTAGCCTGGTGATCACAGCCTTGATAAAAACGACTTAACATAATCGAATAGGAAGGAAATGCCACATACAGTATCAAGACTATTGAAGGCAATTGCGGGAAGCTAGTTAGTCATGCGACAAAGGAACCCTTCATGATTTCCAACAGCAATACCAACTTCATCATCAGATAACTTCTCATACTCAGAAAACATACAGGCCAATCCAAAACCTCCTTCGCCTAAATTGTATTAGTCCACTCATATACTCTTAAAATTAATTTTACTAATAATTATAATAGTCTTATAGCCAACTACAAAAATATTCATCTAAAAAACATATTATATTATTTACTTTAAGTGAGGGTTATTATAAATTATTAATTATATTCAATAGATAAAAGATAATAATAAAGCAATATTATATATATATAAAGGATTTCTTAGTGTATATATATTAATAAGATAATTATACATCTGTCTAATTGGATAAAGAATATAAATCTATATAAAGCCTTCATATAATAGTCTCTGGTTGAATAGGAATAGATGTATCATGGCTGTAAAGATCTATCTTTAAGGCTATCAAGAGTTTATAATGATGCACTAAACATCTTACTATATTTATAAGGAGTAAGTCTATCCTTATTACAAGTGAAAACATGCATCCATTATCTATCAGCTATTTAATAATGAGCTTATAAGACTTTTCACATTCTGGTGTCATTAACCATGTCACCACTATATATAGTAAATTACAGCCATTATGATCTAAAACATGGATAGAACAGCTATATTATTTTAACAATTTTAACATCTTAAAATCGGCTTGATACACTGTATAATATATAGAGAAATTTCTGTATTCATTCTTTATATTCTGCATTGTCTTTAGCTTTTTACTGCTCTATAGATTAGCAACAATATTATAGCATCTATAATAAGCCACTGCATAAAGTTCTGTAGAATTCTTGTTATAGCTGAGAAAACTATTAATAAACTTGATATCTTAGTAATCATAGGCTATATATAAACTAGATAGCTCTCTTTCACAAAGATCTAGGTTAATTTATACCCTGAGAGTGAGGAAATAGTCAATTATATCATGCTATTAATATTTAATTACAAGAACCAAACCAATAGTATAATCAAGTCAATCTTTTAACTTGAAAAGAAAAACTAAATCTTCATCATTCCAACGCACAGCCTGGTCTAATAATGATTGGGCGAATTTAGAGCCCAATTCAAAGTCAGACTCTGTCAGTCACAGTAGGCATTTAAGTGTATCTAAGTCTTTCAGAGAGTACAGATCCTTCAGATTGACCAATTGTCGTTTAGGTTCCAGCGTGGCAAAGCCGCACCTGTGAAAACCAAGGTCCCAAGTGGTGTTAGATAAGTAATCAGAATAAGTTTTTGGTATGGAAATGGAATAAAGGTGAGCTGAGGGTAAGAACCCAACAATTTGCCACCATATCTCAGGAGGTACTTCCCCGATATGCTTTCTCTTCTTTTTTGTTTGGCTTGTATCCAAAAGACTGCCCCTTCATTTGTTGGAATGTCGCATAGTGTTGGTTTCAAGCGGTAAAATTTTGGTGCCTGTTTGGGATTGTGTAGCTATAGCGGTTGAGTGAGGTATACCAGTTTCCTGTAAAAGGAAGTCTCAGGCTTATATATCTTGATTTGCCAGGCCTGCTGCTATTTCTATAATAATAATCCAGCCAAATAATCTCTGGCCCTAACCCTATGCAACCAAGATAGAACTAGACCCAAAAAAGGAGTCAATCCTCTAAGCCTCCTGCAGCGTTTTTGTGTAGCACTCTTGCACCCACAGTCCTACTTCCTTCAGTTCCATAATCTAAATTAAAATTTCAATTTTCCTACCCTTCTCTCCACTCAATAAAATGTCAAATTTCTCATTCATTCAAGATAAGTTTAATGTAATCGTTTTGGAGAAATATTCATCAATAGACTACAACTATAAGATAAACCAATCCATTTAAAAGAATAAGATAGCTATTGAATCAGTACTGTATTTATATTATTTCTTGATCTTATATTCTCTCTGAACACTGTCACTATAGTTAAGAAATTACTATGATGTGGGATATCTTCTTGGATTAGTGCAGCATAAATAAATATATTTAGCAGAGGCCTAGGACAAGACAACTGATAATTTACTGTAGTAGAATACACATCAGATCTTTAAATAGATAATCCTAGCTATTGAACTAAGACCTTTCAGGTTCTACCCAGGAGTCCTGTTATACTTGGTGGAGGATCATCTTACCTGGATTGCATCCTACATTTATTGACCTCACTAATACAGATACACTCCAGATCTTCTCCATCAAGGATAGAAACTATAATGACCACCTCATGGCTTGGGGCCGCGTGGTGCTGCTGTTTAGCCACAGCTGAAGATACAGGAGCAGATCCAGATATTAGTTATGCCAGGCGCGGAAGAGATAACCCAGTGATAGGATGCTATAGATTATCATAGACATACTGACTTTAATAGATAATCAAAAAAAGAGCATAGAGAGCTCTGAGTTATATGGATAAATATTAATAATAATAATACAGATAATCACGGCAGTGATGATCAGCCTTATTAGAAGCAATATGATAGTGATCTGTGCCATCTCCAACCAGGACAATGATTAACAGATTGTTGGAAGCAGGCTATAGAGGATAGCAATAACTATTAAAGCAGTCAGTAATGCGAGATAAAGAGCAGCGGCTACGGTTAGTCATACTGCACATATCGGTGATCATATTTATCACTACACTGAACCACAAACCAATCAAGACACATTTAATACTAATAGATATATTGCATTTTTCTAAAAATGGTATTAGTCCTTAAGTATATCCTGCAAAAACCAGAGATTAAATTAAATATTAACAAAAAATATACCGGCTATATAGAAGAATAATAGACAGGCAAGTGGCAGTAGAATTAAACAAATAATAAAAGCTAACACAGTGAAAATGATCACTGCTTTAAACATGCAGTGTTGCCAGCAGAATAATAATCTTAAAGGGGCAATAATAAGTCAATACAATATAAAAAAGCTCGCTTTCACACACCACAGCTCAGTCCAGAAGATCATATTCTCTGTGAACTGCAGCCAATAGAATTAAGTAATTACCACAGCAAGATATACAGACAGTGCTTCTTAACTGGACCAGACCTGCATCAGTATGTAGGTGGGTAGTACTATAATAAATATAAGAATAGCATGAATAAATAAAAAGCTAAGGACAAGCAGATACAAGGCCTTAGATAGCTAGGATGAGCGAGGGAGCATGCTATGGAGAATATATTGGATAGTATACAACATGAACACAACCCCGCAGCCCAGCTAGATGAAGGTCTGTTGTGGTCAGCTTCCATATCATGATATACTCTTGGGAACTATAAGTCCACACTTATGAGCAACACTGCTTCTGAGACCATTGATGGAGGTGCTGCGAAAGGAATCATGCCCGAGGACAGGTTGGTGTAGTTGATCGCCATCTGGTCTGTATCCGAGATCGCGAGTCCGTTGAACGACTGTTGCCTGGTAACGCAAACTTCACGACTCGTGGTCTATCGACGCAAGTCAATGTACTCACCATCGGATCTTTTACAGTAGGCAAGATAAGGAGGCAGTCCTTCACGCATTTAAGCTATTCGCTGCCATACTTGAAGGATCGCAGGATGTCCTCCATGGCTGAGAAAATATCCCGCCCTGGGCATCATGAAGTGCGCTTCTCTGGTATTCCCTGTTGTTCAGATCCCACCGTTAGGCAGGTCTAGAACTTCCAGAACCGAACTTGGCTCCCTCATGGTAATACTTATTCGTCTGTAGAACTATTTCAGTTGAAGCACCTTTCATTCTCGCTATACGAAAAGGGAATGACGCTGTGCCCCAACAACTTCATGAAATGGTTTCTTGAAATAATAAAAGTTAATATGGTATTAAAAAATGGTTCTAAGGACTTGCTTGATTTGTAGTAAGAATAAATAATAAGGCAGCTACAAGGATTGTTCTATATATGGAATTGTGTCATAATCTATAAAAGTATAAAGATTATTCAGAAGGAATTCTATAGTTTATGAATATTGGATTTATATTTAACAGAAGGACTTATTAGAACTATAGACTTCTTAAACCCTTATCTGGCCGGAACAGGAAATGATTGGAATGTCGTGGTTTCCTGCTGGGCTAGATGTTAATGGCACATACTATCACTGGTGATTAATGCTAGATACCATATCCTTTGCAGGGTGTGAACACTGATGCTGCAATAACTGATTTGTCTCTATGCTCTCATATGATTATCTTATTCTTGACTTGCCTTAAAGTTCTGGGGAATAACCATCGCAGGATATTAAGCTCTTGCCAAAAATGATAATAATAATCTACACAAGGCAGAGCCTGTAGCACCATGGGTGGATCACCAAGATAATGAGCACTGATAGGAATTAAGGTTGATTAAGATTTCTTCCTGTAGCATGATCCATTTATTAAAGAGAGTTAATACTTATTTTTAGACTGCAGCTAGTGGGTCTATTTCTCCTCTAAGAGCTACTAATTAGATTTATTAAAATGCATTCCCCTTATATCTACTCCCATAGAGGTTCTCGATTGGTTACCTCGGATCTTGCATAAGATTAATCTGATAAATAAGATGGTACAAGCGCCATGTTGAGCATTGCCTTTTCCAATAATGAGTCTGGATGGTTACATTGACGGTAAAGGATTAATCTTCTTCCAAAAAACATGAGCACTCAGTCAGATGATATTTCTTAAGACACTCTATTCTTATTAAAAATAGTATACTGATAATTTGGTCTGCGCTGTATAATTATATTAAGAAAAATTTGTTATATTTATAATAAGGATAGTTTATACAGCATTGGTGAGAAAGTAACATAATAGATCTATATTTTTTTTGTCTTGCACATGATGTTTTAAATTAATACTAACATCAATGTATATTCTATACTAAAAAGATTACTCCCTGGTTCTGAGGAAGTAGGTGAGTCATTTTATAATTAATACAGCAATTGTGGGGGCCGGCAATCAGCAGAAATTCTTAAACTTTATATTTATATTAATGACCAGATCTCTTTAGAGATATTGTCAGCATGGCATGATTTTTTTATAGAAATAAAAAATCTAAAAATAGAAGAGAAGAGTAAGAGAAAAGATAATT
>JAMAFV010000097.1:0-10583 GCA_023625935.1 Eurotiales sp. R13A2
AATTATCTTTTCTCTTACTCTTCTCTTCTATTTTTAGATTTTTTATTTCTATAAAAAAATCATGCCATGCTGACAATGATATAGAACATATTAATGATTAGATGCTTTGTGCAGTGCTAGATTATGTTTAGTATATATATCTGATAATTATATATCTTATAATTATTTTAATATTATTTCTATATTTATACTGAGACTATATAAAGTGTTAGAGGCATAATATATATAATATAGATTTAATATTTATTAGCTAAAGACAGGCTCTATTTGGAGTGATCTAGTATAGAGATAATTTATAAAATAATTCTATATTTGTGCTTAATATATTCTAAATATTCTATAAATTAGAGCTTAAAATTAAAAATAATGTTTAGTAGTTTGGCTGAATTATTTAGCTGTATAATCTGATTATTATTTATAATAATTAATACTTTTAGATAGTTGTCTTTTTTAGACTTTTAATATAGATTATAAAAATATATAAGTATAAATTTGTCTAGAATAAATTTAAAGATATACTATAATAATTATATTTAATAATATTTAAATTTTATAATTAATTATCTGTAATTTATATACTCTGATAGATTTATTACTACTATTATAATATTATTAATATATTTAAGATTAGTAATGTTTTTAGTATTATTAATAAAATCTATATTATAAAATAGATACAATATAAATAAGAGTGGTGAGTTCTGTGATATTCTAATAGCTACTATTATATAAAAGATTATATATTTTATGGTCTTTAATATAATATACTGGTTAACTAGAAATAATATAATCTAGTTTATAATTAGGTCTAATACTTATTATTTCTGTAAATTATAGGTTAATTAGGTATAAGAGATATTATTAAAGATGCTTAAGATATTTAGGAAAAATGCTGAGGTTATTAAGTCTTTTTTCTATATTAATTTAATAATTTTAAATAGGAAGTATAGTGCTATTTTAATGTTTTAATTTTTGTAGCCTTCAAAGTGGATTACAGAAAGTAGGTTGTGTATATTAATTAAATAATTTAGTTGTATTACTAATATATATTTTATTATTTTTTTTAAAATATTTAATAGTATAATTAAATACTAGATTTTAGGGACTGTATAATTATTTTTTTCTGATTTTTAGAATGCTATTGTGTGTGTTTTTTAGAAATAATATAGGCAGTATTTTAGTTTTAGGCTCTGGTTAAATATCTTAATAAGAATTAAAGTTAGGATTGGTGTGAGTATTTAAAGTATTTAGTTTAGAATACTATTTAGTCTTGATGTTTTATTAATGTTAGGTTTTGTGATTATATTTTTTATTTTTTATTAGGTTATTAAAAGTATTAAGACTGGTTTTAGATATAAAAAGCCCTTAAAATCTGTAAGATCTGTGTTTAGTGGTAATAGAAAGAAGGAGTTTCAAAATATTAAGATTTTATGCTCTGGTATATATATTAGCCTATTAAAGGCCTGAAGTGGTAATATTTTGATAATATATCTAGTCTAGTTTTTTGTTTATTATACTAAGTTTTAGATCTTATTTTAATTATTACTAAGTTCTATGATTTTAGTATAATAAGTTAAAGCTTTATACTGCTGTATAGTTTTCTTAGCTATCTGTTTTAAGTGGTAGTATTTTTGTTGTATTTTTAGTGGTATTTTTTTTTAATGTGCTATTTGATAGTGGGTGATTTTTTATTTAACTATATAGATTTTTTTTTATAGTTGATAATAGTTTTTATTAAAGTCTGGGTATAATAGAGGTATATTATATTTTTAAAGAACTATCTGATTGATTATTATATAGATAGTGTTAACTATCTGGGCTATAATATAATTAATATTGATAGATAAGCTATCTATGGGCAGTTTTAAAGAGATATAGGCTTTGGCTATTTTTTAAAGTTTAGTGGTATTATATATAGTCTAGTTTTAGATTGAGGCTGGTTGGTATATATTTATATAAAAATTAATATGTATTTCTATTGGTAGATGGTTAGAGTCTTTAGGAATATCTATAATATATATATATTTTACTGAATTTTATAATATTTATAAATTTAGACTAAGATTAATAATTAAGTTTTGAGGTAGCTGTATTATTTCTGGTTTTAGGCTTGAGTTAGGTTTAGAAATCTGAGATAACTAGATGATAAAGTCTTGTAGTGTATTAATTATAAGTCTATGTTTATTTAATATAGTATATAATTTAGCTATACACTTTATGTTAGTACTTAGTTTTTGTGTAGTTATAATAAAAATACTCTTAGTATTAATATTATTTTATAAAGGGTTATAGATATTAAAATTGTCTATTATTATATAATTATATTTTTTAAAGATTTTAGAGCAGTACTGAAGTGTTTATCAGAATAAAAGAATTTTATGATTATTATATATGGTCTTTATTATAGGGTTGTTTAGGATAGATAATAATAATATACCTTATATAAAGGCTGATAAATTATATATATTATAAAGATATATATCTAATTTATTAATACTGTTTTAGATATAAATAGAGATAGTAAATTAGTTGATGTATATTAGGAATTATCTAAAGTCTCTCTATATATATAAGTATATTTTAGATACTGCAGGTCTTTCTATTAATATTTAGATCAATTTAAATAGATTATAGGCTTTTTAGGGGTAGTAGATAGTATTAGTGTTGGTGACTATTTATAGTTTTTAGATAGTTAATATATTGTAGTACTAGATAGTCTTATCTTAGAACAATATAATTATAATATTATTTATAGATTTCTTGATATTATATTAAAAGATATTAAATATATAGCTAGGCTAGCTAGATTAATAGAATAGATTAAACTATTAAGAGTAAAATAATATTTTTTTAATCTTTTAGAAATAAAAGAATAATAAACTCTGCTATTTTATATTATTAAAAATCATTAAGCTTAGTTTCTTATTTGGCCTGGGTTTTAGGATTAATGATCTATAAAATTAGGATTTAGTTAATAATAAGATTTTATTAGAGTATATAATTAATATATTTCTTATTTTATGCTGTAGACCATGGTATTTTCTTATATAATTAGAGGATCTAACTGATATGGTTAGAGTGACTGCTTTAGACTTTAATTAGTCCTGTTTTCTGTTGTTTAGTATATTGATTTGATGAGATAATATTTATAAAAGTCTTTCTTTTAGTGTCTGTGGCTAGCAGCAGTATGAGTGTGGTAAGTAGGGCTCTGTATAGCTGAAAGCTGCTGCATCTGCTACTGATGATACTCTGGCTGGATATAGTGTTAAGCTTATCTGGGGACTTAGATTCTGATTGGTAGGTCTTATCTGACACGTGGGATGTATATAATATATATTAATTGCTGCTAGTGCTAATAATATAAGTACTAATAATAATAGAGAGTATATTTAAATTATTATATATATTTATAATAATTTTATTATTAATATTTTTTTTTAATAATTAAAATTAGTTATTAAGAATATTTTTAAAGATTATAATAGTTTTTATTAATAAATAGATAATTTTATCTCTATATTTTAATAGATAGTTTTAATATAATTTAATTAACTTATTATCTGTCCTATTCTATAATATAGCTGGTATAATAATAGTTAATAGACTAAGTAGTCTTAAAATAATAGTATGATTTATAGTCTGGAATAACTTAGAGTTTTTATTTAAAGATTAGATGGTCTATATAGTTTTTAGATCTATTAGATTTTCTGATGTTGTAGCTGCTAATATATTAATTTAATATGCAGTTTATACTTCCATGTATATCTTCTCCAATAATAAAATAGAATAGTATCAAGACTTATAAATATAAAATATAATTTTATATTTTTTCTCTTTCTAGATGAAGTGATAGAATTGATTATTAGTAGTGTATATATTAAGATATAGCACACACTATAGATAGTTCTTATTTGGGTAGTTAGTATGATTATACTTCTTACTACAAACTATATAATGCAGAGGGAAGGTACAGTTATGGCGGATATATTCAAAAGATAAGCATTTAGAGTACTAGATCCAGTAATATCACACATCATACAGCTCTATTAAGTATATTTAGCTGTTGAGCACAAGCCGCTCACAGATAAAGGTATTAGTATTAGTGGTCTGGTGTAGACAGATTAGGAGTGAGCTCTTCTGGGTGGCTGAGTCCTATAAGGGATATAATTAGTCTAGATATATGACTTTTATTCCTGGCGCGCGTACACTGTTTGACGTGATAATCTTTTTTGTAAAGAACTCGCGGCTTTTCTCTGTTTCTATAAAATAGAAATGTTTAATATTATAAATAAAGATTATATACTAATTATTAATAATTTAGATTTTCTATTTATTGTAGAATAATAGGATCTAATCTTTAGTATTATAGACTAGACACTTTTGTTTGGTAGAAGTGAAGGGGTAGATATTGATATTATTACTGGGTAGATTGTTAACTGCATGGATTATTATTTCTGTAGTACTCTCTATCTGCTGTCAGATATTAAGTAGATAAAAGGTAATATTATATAATCTTTAGGATTTATATAGTCTAGGGGTCCTGTTCTACTATATTTAGATATAGTTAAAGTTTTGTTTAGATAGTGCTGAAAAAAAAAATTAAAGAAAATAGGATATAATTAGATAGTATAGATTTTATATTTTTTATATTTTGTGTTTATTTATCTACTGTATTAGGCTTTAGCGGTGTAGTGATGGGTGCTGCTGGCAGTAGATTAATTTGCTCAATGCGGTAGCATGTGTTTAATAGATAGGTGGCTGTGTTCTGGTATGACTTTACTGGTTTGTAGGCTTCTCAGAGGATACAGCTGAGCAGGGAATTAATCTTGTGAGTGAGTCTAGCTATATATTTAGTGGATGTTTTTAAGGATTTATTCTGATAGAAACTGGAGATCTTGTAGCAGTATTTATAAAGTAAAAGTATAATTTTAACTATAGAGAGATTATCCAGCGCTGGATGTGCTGATCATTTGCTTATTATTCTAGATAAAGAATGAGTGAGTAAATTAATAATAAATATTTAAAGTATATATTAAATATATGGTTCTAGTTTTATAATATTAGAAGATGTTATTTCTGTAGATTATTAGAGCTGGGTCAGAGCTAGAATAAAGTGTATCCTCATGTTGCTTTATCTGGGCTGCCAGCTTAAAATATATAGTGAGACTAATAATAAAAGGTCTGGCTACAGAGATAAGATCTCTAAGTGGAGCAGGATGTGTGGCGTGCAGTGCGGCCTCAGTGTGATGAATCAGAGGCTAGATTTAGTGGTAAGCTAGGTAAGCAAGGATTGACAGGCCTAGCCTGGATCTAGTCAGTTAAGATCTGATAGTATACAGATAAACTAATAGTGTTGGAGTATAGAGTCTGGTTCTGGTGTATGTAAGATAGAGATAGAGGGAACTTTTCTGGGTTAAATAGATATCTCTGCTATAATCTAGGACTTTATTAGCAGTTCTAGGGATTAAGAATGACTACTGGTAAGTCCAGTCTGGCTGTGATAAATATTTGTATAAAGCGGTGGTGAGCCCCAGCGCGTGTCCGCTCGTTGAGATGTCTTCAAGATATAGTTAAATATGGAATTGAGCGCTGAGCGTGAGGACAAACACTCCAAGGTGTAGTTAAGTATAGAATCAAGTGCTGAGTATAAGGACGAGCGCTCCAAGATGTAGTTGAGCGTGGAATTGAGCACTGAGCGTGAGGACGAGCACTCCAAGGCGTAGTTGAGCGTGGAATCGAGCGCTGAGCGTGAGGACGAGCGCTCCAAGGCGTAGTTGAGCGTGGAATCGAGCGCTGAGCGTAGAATTTGGATATAATGATTATTAAATTTAAATATCTGCATTGAATGCTTTACAAAATATATCTGAGCATATTATTGTAATATATTTTAAAAGTAATATTTTTTAGTAATATTTATTAATAAAATTTACTAATTTATAATATAGCTATAAATCTTGCTACTATGTATTATAGTCAAGTTATAATCTAGCTAAAAGATATGTATTTTATTAAAGAACTTCTAGAAATTGGGAAGAAGTTTTATAATATAGGTCTTAAATATATTATGCTACAAGAGCTATAACTAGATCATAATAAAGAAAAATATTAATTTAAAAATAAAAGATATGAGCTTGTATTTTATATATTATCTGATAATAATAGTTTCTAAATCTTATTTAGTATTTTAAAATGTTATAAGGAAATGTTACTATTAAATGGTTAGTTTGAAGGGAAGAGTTTTGATAAGAAAAGTCTAAATTGGTAAAGAATTTTTAAAATAATAATGCTTTTATTTTGGGAAGATTATGGATAAAATAGATTAAAAGGCTTGATTAGAGAAGTTTAAAGATAGAATTAGTTTAATATAGTCTTTTATAATATTTTAAAAATTAAAATTAATTTATGTTTTCTAAAATATACTTATTATATAAATTATTAGTCTAGAATATAATACTGGTAATAGTTATTAATAATATATATTATTATTATTATAATTTTAAATTATATATAAATATAAGAATTTATATTTCTATATGGGATTTTCTATATATAAAATAAAATTTTTTTATTTTAATATAGAAAACTTTATATACAATTAAAACTTCCTATATAAGAAAGATAAATATGAAATTTCTATATAGGAATTCTTATATTAAAACAGGATTTTTTTAATTATTATATAGGAATTCCTATATAGGAATATAAATTTCTATATAATAGTTGGGATTTCTTAATTAGGAAAGAGGGATTTCTATCTTAGGAAATGGGAATTGGGAATTCCTATTAATATTAAAGGAAGGTTACTTTTCCTATCTTATATGAGTAAAAGGGAAAAAGTCCCATCCTAGTTCCCATTTTAGTGCCCACCCTATTAATTTTATAAAAAAAAGAATAAGTTTATCTATTATAATAAATACTAAATTTAAAAAATTTTAATATTAAAAATAAATAATTAAATAATAAATTTAATATTTTTAAATATAGACTGTTTAAAATTATTTAAAGATTTAAAAATAATAACTATAAACTTTAACTGTCTGCTAGAATATGAATATATTTAGTATTTTATATTTTATTATTTAAATTTATAAAAAACTTAAAAAATAATAATAATAAAGCTAATAATAAAAAATATAAAGTAAAAAAGATTCTGAATTAAAAATAAAAAAATAATTAAATCTATTATTTAATAAGTAGTAGTAGTAGTAGTATTGATTAACCTGCTAAAGCTAGCTTCTCAACTATCGCTGCTATCCAGGATTGGGTTCTGTCCAGCAGACACATGGTAAGATAGCACCGCCACCATATGGCTCACTGTAGGGGTATATTATAATAAGAATTAGAGATTAGAAAATACAAACAATATAAATAAATAATACAAATAATATAAATAACACAAAATCTATTATTAGATATAACATGTTATGCTGTACAGCTTTAATCTTTATAATTTATTAATTATTATGGTTTTTACTTCTTAATTGTGCTTGTTTTACTTATTAATATTAATATTGATTTTTATTGGTTTTAAGACTGATCTGAAGCCTTCAGTAGCTATTTATTTAATTATATATGATACTATACTAGTATCTTATTATATATTATTATTAATTTTGGTTTTAGTTTTAGTTTTAGTGTGTTTAATAATATTTAATATTATAGAATTAGTATATTAGAATTACTCTAATATATTAATATCTATTATAAATTAAGTTATAGCTACTACTGCACTCTTTTCTTTGAGCAGTTGTTTAATCTTAATAGTGCAGTATAGACTATAGATATATTTTTATATTATCTGTCTCTTATTAGTATACTACAGACAGTTTATAAGAATATAATAGAAGATCTATCTGTCTAAATTACAAAAATAATAGAATATATTCTGGTAGTTAATTTTTAAGAGATAGTTATTAAGTTTAATTCGCTCTATATAAAGTTAGATAAGAATTGATAAGATGACTTTATATAAACTATCTTAGTAGCATAATATCTTTTTAATTAATTTACTAATCAGCTTTTTAATAAACTTACTTATAGTGGTTTTTACTCACACAGTTTTCTATATATCTTTGGCTGATTATTTTATCTAACACTTATTAATAGCTGTTAGTATAACTCATAAATTAATATTTCTAGGTACTAATTAGTAGTGAGCATTTATTATAATAGTTTGTTTAGCTGTATAATCTATAATTTTATTGCTGAAGATCTTTTTATAGTCTGGTATCTATTATAAGATAATATTTAGAGCTTTATAGTAGTATTTAGCCAGTAAATTAATAATTTTTTAAATAAAGATTTAGCCTAAGATAAACTATAGTTTAACTAATATTTTTAAAATACTCTAATTATTAGCAAAAATTATAATAAATCTATTCTATTAGATTATAGATTTTTTAGTGTAATATAATATTATTTAAAATATATATACTATACTGCAGGTTTTTCTGATATATATTATAAAGATACTTTCTATACTAATACATTAAATTTATTACTTATTAAATTAAGAGATTACTATAGCAGCTTTAATATAGCCTATATAATTGCTTCTATTAATATAGATCCAGATAGACTAGTTATACTAGAATATTATTCTGCTATATACTTTAATAATTTTCTCTCAGCTCTTAGAGATGATCATTTTTAATAATATATACTATAGTTTCTAAATATATACTTCTTAGCTCTCTTATCTCCCCACCAAGATATCTGAGAGAACTAAAAGGCATTCACCCTTCTTTCAGACATATATCTCTATAGGGATATAGTCTCTGAGAGCTAGTTCTATATTTAGTTATTTAGTAAGTATAATAATTAACAGTGTAATTATCAGACTTATATAAATCTAGATTATAGTTTTTTTTATTAGTTTATCTAGCTAGAATTATATAAATAAAAAATAAAATTCAGTCTTTAAAGTAAACTCTGTGATATTATAGAAAATACTACTAATTAATACAGCAGTCTATTTTTAAATAGTAATAAATTATTTAATAATTAGATTAATAGTTTTTTTAATAAGTAAGCTTAATTAAAATTAAACTGCCGCTCCAGTAAGCATCTATAGAATAATAATAGTTTAATAGATTTATTTTATTACTAAAAAAGCAATTCTTTAGATAAAGCTAGTAAATCTCTATAATGTATATAAACTTTTACTAGTCTTAATTACTACCTTATCCTAATAGATTTAAAAGATAAGCTTAAGATCAAGCCAGATATCCAGATATTTAACTGTGGCATTTATAAGTTTAATCTCAGTATTATTATCTAACTAGAATAGTATATATTAAGACTTTATATCAGAGTAAAAATTAACAAAATAAATTAATTAATATTTTTTAATATTAAATATTAACATATGGTGCTGGGCCCAGCTATTAGTTTAAATACATGCCTGTTAAAACTTAATTATTATTTTTTATTTAATAATTCCAATGGCCATGCAGCTTATATTATTCATTTATTTTATAAAGATTATATTATTGTTTTGTTCCAAAAGATCAATATTATATATTAAATATAGAATTAGTAAGAATAATAAGCCCTAGAGAATTCTTATAGGGATAGATACTCAGTCTGATAAATCCTCAGATATACAGATATAGATACTTTAATTAGAAAGAAAGATCTCTATCTAAAGTACAAAGTACTTTAAACATCACTTTCTTAGATTATATAACAATTATATGTATTAAATATTATTATAAGCCCCAGCCATATCTAATAACAGTATAAAAACTACCAAGTGCCTCTATCCTCAGATTTATCAGATATATTTAATAATCAGTTATATAGTATAGTCTGCTAAAATATTTTAACAGCCTTTTAGATGGATAGATAACAATAGATTATAAAATTTAATAATATAGCTAATTCACTTAACAATAATTACTTATAGAAATTTATTTAACATATTAAACAGTATAATTAGTCTTTATAATTTAAATAAATAATAATCCTAATTTTTACTAACTTTATAAATCACTACTATGATTAATCACTAAAATTGAAAGAGGTTATAATCTAAATAAATATAAACATTATAAATCTTATAAAATATATTTAAAAGCCTCAGCTAAACCCAGATTGCTTATTATTAGAAGCTGTTAAAAATCACATTCTTCTTAAAGACTCCAGTAGAGTCTGAGACCTTAATAGTAGCCTTAATCTTATACTTCTTAATTAATAGAAAATTAATTAGCTTAGAATAAATATAATTAACAATATTAAATATATCTGTAGCCAGAGCTAGAGAAAAAAAGACTTATTAGAATAGTCTTATCTTTTCTTTTACTATTTTTGCTCTAGAGCTATCAAATCTATAAAGTGTAGAGATAATTCTGGATTTATAAATACTAATATATAAACAAGCCCATTTAATAAAACACTATATATCTCTAGAGTCTTGTTTGGTAGCCAGCTAGACTTAATAATAATAGTTAGTATAAAAAACTTTCTAGATTAGCTATTTTTTCTAATTCTA
Source organism: Eurotiales sp. R13A2 (assembly GCA_023625935.1). Classification (NCBI taxonomy): domain Eukaryota; kingdom Fungi; phylum Ascomycota; class Eurotiomycetes; order Eurotiales; species Eurotiales sp. R13A2. The sequence goes on from JAMAFV010000097.1 coordinate 10,493, forward strand.
TACTTAACAGTAAGTAGGGTGGGCATTGGGATTTTTTTTGGGATTTCAGTGGGTTTTGGCTGGTCACAGTGGGATTTCTATATGGGAAGTG
>JAMAFV010000098.1:0-10265 GCA_023625935.1 Eurotiales sp. R13A2
TAATTATCTTTTCTCTTACTCTTCTCTTCTATTTTTAGATTTTTTATTTCTATAAAAAAATCATGCCATGCTGACAAGTAAGAATTCTTCAATATTATTCTATATATCAGAAATATGTTTTTCCAGATAAGTAAAAAGAGAATTATAAATCTGTTAAATGAGATAAATTATTACTAATTTTAATACTAATAGTGATTAAGTTACTTTATAAAATAGGAAAAGAATAATAATAAAATATTTAATCTGTAACCATTTATTATTAATTAATAGATATTGTTCAAAATTGTTATTATTATACTATAAGGTTAATTCTGATTATAAAAGTCTTGCTTAAAATATTATTAAAAATATTGAATTCTAATAAGTTATCATATTAAGTATCATTTTTAATGGGATTATATGATTATATTATAATTCTTTAAATTAATTCTTACATATAAAACTACCCCAAATCTTTTTGCTAAATTATTAAATCTAAAACATAAAAATGATCAGTATTATATTATTTAGTAATATTACTTTCTTATACCTTTATAAATACTATATCATATTTGATTAAGTCAGCAGAAAATATTATTTTATTATTTTTATTCTTATTATTCTTCTTATATATACTATCTAGTTTTAATTACTAAATAATATTAGTTATAACTAACTGAATAATATATGTAAAATATAATAATTGATTTTATTCTGTATTCTAATTAACATTATCTTCTTTTAAATAATCCTCTAATATACCAGTTAATTATTGTTTATTATTATTTATATTATCAGTAGTTAAAGCAAGTAATTAATCATATATTTTGAACTTTTTTAAAATATTATAAATAAACAAGGCTATAAACTTGCCAGTATAAGAATTAAGAATATATTTAAATCTAAATAATATTTTATAATATTCTTATATTTCATTAATATAGGATTTAATAATTCTAAGAAATAAAAAATTATTGGGACTTATCCATATATTAAGTATTAGTAAAACTTTTATTAAAGAACTAAAATCTTTAAATAATTCTCTCTCAATATTATAAGAGTATTATTAAATTAATTTCTATATTTTTTTCTAATAAGATATTTGAGTTAAAAGATTTAATATATTTAATAAGATTTAAAATTTAATATTTTTAACAGCATAGAAAAAAAGATTTAATAAGATGATTATTTTTATAAATTAATAAAGAAAATTTTTGATAGAATTTGATAGGACTATTTAGTAAGAATTAATAATAATATATAATAAGCTTTAACAACTTTTCTTTATTATTTAGAATAAATAATATTATTAGGAATTATTATTTTATACTAATTAATAATATATATATTTACTTATATAGAAGATATCCAAATCAGGCTAACTATCAATCACTGAATCTGATTAAGATCTTTTATATTTAAAAAATTGTAAATGCTTTGTTATACTGCCAGGACTATATTTATAATATGTTAGATATTTTAGAAGCATATAATTATGAAGATACTGTATAAAAAATAGATCAATTATAAGAACAGTAATCTGTTTATAATTATTCTATATCTCAGCTCGTCTTTTGCTTGTCTATTATGGATATTAATAATTTGAGTAGTGTTGATCCTTAATTTCTTAATTAGTAATTATTTAATTCCACTATTTAAAGAAATTATTTTTATATTTATTCTTATATTTTATATATTGATTGTTATAAATTAAATAAATAGATAAATTTTTAAGTAAAGAATTAGATAATAGTAATAGTTTATTTATGGATAAACTTAATAATAAAGATGATAAAGGAACTAATTCAGTAAAAAGATTATCTTTAATATCTAAGGATGGATGAAATAAATTAATATTTGTATTTGAAATAATAGGATTTTGAGATTTAGAATCTATGATTGATAGATAATTGTATATGAGATACAGGTAATAAATTAACAATAGATTGTAATATTAATAGAGGAATTCACTAGAATAATAATGTTATTATATTAGAATAAGACTGAGATACTAAGTCTGAGAGATAGTACAGTATAAAACTTCTAGCTAAGATTAGTAAATTATTATAAGATAATAAGATTAAGATAGTTTTATTCTTAAAAAATTAATTATATAGTAATTTTCTATACTATTAAACTTATTTAATATTATTATTATATAGTTGTGAGAATAATAGTCTATAGTACTTACTATATATTAACAGCGAGCTATCTTTCTTATAGATATAAAAGAATTTATTTTTATACTACTGGAACTCTTTATATATTCTAATAGTATAATATAAAATTTCTAATCTTTTATACTATAGAAATATGTTATATTAATATTATTTTTATTATTCTTACTTTTAAAGCTATAACCACTGAATTAATCTTCTAATTTTGCTGAAAAATTAAGATATAGATTCTATAAAAGTAAATACATCTATATACTACTTAATTATATAAAAATATTACTTATAAATATTACTTAAGTTCTTTTTTTTCTTAGTAATATTCTTGAATACCTGTTCAGTGAAGCTATAATAAATTTATAATTTCTGCTCAAATATAAAGTATAAAAACTAAAAATCTAGAATATTATCTAGATTTTCTATTCTAAGAATTTTTTAGTTTACACTAGGTAAGTCTTAAAAATATATTATTGTTTTTTTATAGAAAGAACTTTAATATAATTAATAATAAATATTTATTTAATATTATTATAATAATTAATGTTTTAGCTATAAATTTTAGAAAATTCTTTATATATTTAAACTTTTATTATAAAATAGTATTTATCTTTTTATTTAATTTTAATATATATAGAAATATTACCTATAAATGTTACAAACTAATTTAGACTAGTATACTAAGTGGGACTACAATATATCAATTATGTGGCCATACTATAATTCATACTCTAAAGAATCAAGGATATATAAATATAATTCTGTGTAGATTTTAAACAATCTTATATAGTCCAGTTAATAATTAGTAATAGTTTGATTCTGTTACTAGTCATGATGTGGCAATAGTACTTATAATCTTACAAATATTATTGGTATATTAACCAGGCCAGCTTAATAAACTAATAATCAGAACTTTTTTTTTATATATTTAATTTTAATATATATAGAAGTGTTACCTATAAATGTTATAAACTAATTTAGACTAGTATACTAAGTGGGACTACAATATATTAATTATGTGGCCATACTATGATTTATACTCTAAAGAATTAAGGATATATAAATATAATTCTATATAGATTTTAAACAATCTTATATAGTCCAGTTAATAATTAGTAATAGTTTGATTCTGTTACTGGTCATAATATGCCAGTAGTATTTATAACCTTACAAATATTTATTAGCATGTTAATCAGGCTAGCTTGGTAGGCTAATAACCAGGACTTTTTTTTAATTATTAATTTTAAATTTTTAATATATATAGAAGTATTATCTATAAGTATTACAAATTAATTTAGACTAATATATCAAGTGGGGTTATAATTATTAATCTAGAATTCTAAATAAAATTACAGAATTTATAGTTTAAACTATTTATATTTTTTAGAACTAGATGAATCTGAATATAATTGGTGCTGTATAAAAAGAGATTTAAACTGAATTCTAAGTTTTGTTATAATATATTAAGCCACTAATTTAGACAGTATCTGTTAGACAAGATTGATAATTACATATTTATAGAATTTGAAGCTATTCAGATGTTCTTTCTATATTTATGCCCTACAAGTATGTAAGAATATGAAGAATATTAAATAATATTATTTAGTAATAGTAATAGGACTCAGAGATATATTTATATTTTATAGTTTAATTTGTATAAATATTTAGTCTATTCATTATATAAACAATATTAACTATATAGTATTTACTTGATATTAGAATCTATGTAGAGATATATATATATTTATATTTATAGACTGATTATTATTAAGAATCTATAATATTTTAATATAATCTAAACTGTAGTAATATTTATAGAAATTATATTAAATTAAAATAATAAACTTTTTAATATAAATAAGTAATTTATAATTTTATATCTTTTCTATTATTTAAGATAGTATTTTATAATGTTTAAATAGTTCAATATATTGTTTATATTCATTATATTATCTATATTTATTTAGATTTTAATGTTGATATTAACTTGGGAAGTATTATTATAGATTTTATTAAACTAGACTATTTATAATATTATACAAGTATAAAGTTGGAAATCTATTTATTTATTAATTTAATATTAATACTATTTAATAGAATTATTAGATAATTATTTTAAATAATAATCTAGTTCTAAGTTTTTATTTTCTGTTTTATCTATCAGACTAATATTTAGCCTCCTGGCTCTTCCTATTTCTTATTTTTTTTAATTCTCTTTATTAATATCTATCTTTTTTTTAATATTTTTATTATTAGTATTAATCTTTTTATTATTAATATTTATATTTTTATTATTTTTCTGCTTATCATCTTTAACTATAAAATCTTTATTTTTATTAGAATTATCATTATTTTTTTTATTCTTATTTTTATTATTTTTATTATTTTTATTATTTTTACTATTATCAACTGATACTAATCTATTAAAAAATAAATATTCTTTATTATTTTTTATTTAATTTAATTAATAAAATGCATTTTAAGAATAATAATATTATTAAAATATATTATTATATTTTTACTATAGAATAGAGATTCAATCTTCTAACACTATTGAATAAAAGATTTAATTTTAGTTTGAATATCTTTAATAAAATAGTCTAATATTTAAAGATTTTTATTTACAATTAATAAAGCTTGTTTCTCTATTCTAATAATCAAGTGATGTAATTAGTGTTTAAATATATTCTGTACAGTAAATAATTTATAATTTTATATATATATATTAGTTAAAAAGTATTTAATATTATTATTTACTATTATTTTGCTATTACTGATTTTAGACTGCATTTCTGACAGAAGTTTCTGAGCTTAAAGATTATAGATAGTTTTCTTAATATCTTTTACAGTTTTCTGTTTGTTTCAATACTTATATAATTTGCTCTCTTAAAAGTGTTTTTCTATAAGATGTTTTATAGCCTGTTTCTTAAAAGCTTAATAGATCATTTTATCTGCAGTTTATTTAATTTAAAATTAATAAATCTTTTTAAGTATATTATCTAAAAATATTATTATTTAAAAATATTTTGAATTTTCTTTCTTTTAATATGTATTGCTTTTTGATTAATATTATTTTTTTTTTAGTGTATTAAATTATCACTAGTTAGCTGCTGTTGTTTAGCTGTGATGTGTTAAATATTTAAATTATTTAATAATATTTTTAGAGGTATTTTAATTATAACTATAATAATAATATTTTATAGTAATAAAAATATGTGCTTTTCATGTTTTTGTTACTATACTGTGGAATAGATTTAAAAATAAGGAATAAAAATGTTAAAAAGTGATTAAAAAGATGGAATTTTAAAAATATTATTAATTATTAAGCAATAAAAAAGATAAAACTTTTTCAGTTTCTTTTATAATTTTTTTTTTTGTTAATACTACTTTCCTAATTCAGAAAATTTTTAAATTATTGAATTGGAATCTCTAAATATATTTATTAACTTTATTTTAAAAATCTTTTTATCTGCTATTCTTTTAAAGGTAGTTTCTATATTATAAATCTTTTTTTACTAAAATTAAAAATATATTATTTTTTAGTAATATTTATTAATAATATTATAGTATTACTAATATAATAATAAGTATATTTTTTATTTACTATAATATAATGCCAAGAAGAAGAGAACAATCTAATTAGATCAAAAAATGTGTAGAGATCTATAAAGATTATATACTAAATAAATTTTCTATACAATTTTCTAATAATATTATTAAATAATATTTTAATGTCTAAATTATAGTCTATATATTAGATTATTAATAAAAGCACAAAGAAGTTCTTACTAAATAAAAAATTGAAGCATAAGAATAGGCTCTATAAGAATATAATTATATTTAATATAATTATAAGGATATCAAAGCAAAATCTATAATAAAATAATTAATAAAATATAATTAATAAATAGATAAGTTTTTATAATTCTTTTAATAATAATAAAATTAAATAATATTTTATAGTATTATTTTATAAAATTTAATACTATCAGTCTTAATTTAATTTTATTATTTTTAAATTAATCTTTACTAAGCAGATTTAATATATTTTTTTAGAATTTAGATATAATAATTATTAAATTTAGATATTTGTATTAAATACTCTGCAAAATATATCTAAATATATTATTATAATATATTTTAAAAATAATATTTTTTAGTAATATTTATTAATAAAATTTACTAATTTATAACACAGTTATAAATTTTATTACTATATATTATAATCAAATCATAATCTAGCTAAAAGATATGTATTTTATTAAAGAACTTCTAGAAATTAATAAAGAGTTTTATAATATAGATTTTAAATATATTATATTACAAGAATTATAATCAGATTATAATAAAGAAAAATACTAACTCAAGAATAGAAGATATAAGTTTATATTTTATATATTATCTAATAGTGATAGCTTCTAAATCTTATTTAACATTTTAAAATATTATAAGGAAATATTACCATTGAGTGGTTAATTTAAAGAGAAAAGTTTTAACAAGAAGAGTCTAAATTAATAAAAAATTTTTAAGGTAATAATACTTTTATTTTAAGAAGACTATGGATGGAATAGATTAAAAGGCTTGGTTGGGAAAATTTAAAGATAGAATTAGTTTAGTATAGTCTTTTATAATATTTTAAAAATTAAAATTAATTTATGTTCTCTAAAATATACTTATTATATAAATTATTAATTTAAAATATAATACTAGTAATAGTTATTAATAATATATATTATTATTATTGTAATTTTAAACTATATATAAATATAAGAATTTATATTCCTATATAGAATTTCTTATATATAAAATAAGATTTTTTTATTTTAATATAGAAAATCCCATATACAATTAAAACTTCCCACATAGGAAAGATAAATATAAAATTCCTATATAGAAATTCTTATATTGAAATGGGATTTTCCTAATTATTATATGGGAATTCTTATATAGAAATATAAATTCCTATATAATAGTTAAGATTTCCTAATTAGGAAAGAGAGATTTCTATCTTAGGAAATAGAAATTAGGAATTCCCACTAATATTAAAGGAAGGTTACTTTTCCCATCCTATATAAGTAAAAGGGAAAAAGTCCCATCCCAGTTCCCGTTTCAGTGCCCACCCTAATTTATCTTTCACTGAGTTTCTTGATTGTGGTGAAGTATTTAAGATTATAATAGTTATTTTAAATAATAATTTTATATTTTGCTTTTTTAAAATAATATTATTATTACTTGAATATTTTAACTATTATAAATAGTTCTCTATTATGAATATTATAGTTTTGTTCAGCATTTGTAAATTTTCTTAAATAAAAAATAATAATAACTTATTTTTCTTTCTTAGTAAGTTATTCAAATATAATTCTTAGTTTAATTCTTAAAGCATCTAAAGTAATAACATTTTATAATTCTGGGTTATATAATATAATAATTAATATTTCTTAAACTATTTATTTAATAATATTAAATATTTTTTGCTTTAACTTATCTTATATAAACTTTATATTTTTTTTAAGAAATTTAATTAAAAATATAATAACCTTAGAATAATTTTCTAGATATTATTACATATATCTACTGGTTTCTAAAAATCCTTATATATCTTTAATACAAGTTAGGATTAATTATTCAGCTATATCTTTTGTTTTTTCTAACTAAATCTTAAATCCTTCTGAAATATAGATTATTCTAAGATAGTTAACAATATTTATGTCAAATTTATACTTCTTAATTTTTAATGTAAGCTCTATATCTATAAGAATTTTTAAGATTTACTAAATATAAAAATCATACTCTTTAGGGTCCTTAGAGAAGATAATGATATTATTAAAGTAAATAATAATTGTTTTGTTTAAAAATTCTTACAGGATATAAGTTATAAATCTAAAGAATTATACTAATAAATTTTTAAATCCTATAGATATAATAATCTATTCAAATAATCTTATATCTATTAGAAACACTGTTTTCTAAATATTTTTCTTAGCTATTTATAAGTTATAATATCTTTATTTAATATTAAGAATAATTATAATTTTTACTTCTTGTAAAAGATCTTATTTCTATTCTTAATATAATATTTTATTAATATTATCAATAGTTCTATTATTTAATAATCAATAGTTAATAATTAATTTCTTGCTTCTATCTTTCTTTAGTACTGTTTATTCTTTTGATAATACTTTTTCTTATTCTGATTATATATATCTAACTTTATAGAATTTATTTATGAATTCTATTTTAATCTTTAGCTTAGCTAATAATTTTTAGTATTATTTAACTAAAGATAATTTAAATCCTAGTTTTAATTTAATTGTTATTTTAAATTTCTTATTATAAATTAATAGCTGATAGTTTCTTTTTATAAATAATTCTATAAAATTATAATATTTTTTAGATAGTTTTATAAGTATCTCTTTTAGTTCTTATTTATAAATCTTTTTAAATTTTAGTCTTATTATTTTATTTACTATAAGGTTCTATATTATTTTTTATATTTTCTTTTCATTAGAATTAATTTTAAATCTTAGTTTTTTTTTTATAAGAGTTTTTTCTAATTTCTACTAAAGATTTATAATTTTTTTTTTTTATATTCTTTAATCTTTGTTCACAAGATATAGTTATTTATTAAGATTGTTTTTATTATTTAATTAATAATAGGGTTCTGCTTTTATAACTATAATATTCTAAGTATTATATTATATCCAGACATTAGTATAATATTAAAAATAAATATAAAAATATATAGTCTTGATATAAACAAGACTAATTTAGTTTTTTATTGATATCTCTATATTATTAGTGTTCTATCTGTATTAACTATATTAACCTATTTAACAGTCTTATACTGTTCAAATTACAATATTTTGACAGTGTTAGGGTTTATATAGTTACTAATTATTCCTAAATCTAATAGAAATTATAGTTTTTTTTTATTGATTTCTTCTAAAATAATTATTACTTAGTATTAGGGATCAATAGCTGCTACAATCATATATTTGTCTTAGTAATACTATATATATTTTTTTACTGCTTCAAAATAATCTTTAACTCAATCTTTATAAAATACTCTATTATAATAGTGTTAGCAGAAAAAAACTTTATACTTATAATTAAATAGATTTTTATATTTAAGGTGTCTGCTTTCTTTATAGATATATTAATATTTTAAATTTCTTTGAGAGTATTCAAACTTTATTTATACAGTAATATCTAATATTTATAAAAATTAATAGTTGATTTTCTTATTAAGATAATATATTTCATATCTATTATTATAATAGATTATTCAGTGTATCTCCTGATATAAATATCCATTTAGATTAGGGTAATATATATATATATAGTTGACAGTATATTCTAGTTATTTATTATACAATTAATATTTTTTTAATTATAAAATTTATTTATATATTCTAAAAAAGATTTTATTATTTTATCTATAAATTAAACACTCTTAATTTATTTATTCATAATATTTATTATATTAGCTGATATGTTTTTTTTATATATATTAAGATTTTTCCTAGCAAGTTACTTTAGTTAATATATAACTATATAAATTATCTTTTAATTCTTTTATATTAAGAATTAATTTAATCTAAATTTTTTTATTTTTTTAAATCCACTATCCTCATCTATCCTTAACTAGCTTGTAAGAATTATATAAAATTTTTTAATTATTTAGTGTCTTTCTGACTTATTTTCTGATCTATTTTTCTTATTTTTTACTAATAAGTTTTTCTTAGGGTGGGCACTAAAACGGGAACTGGGATGGGACTTTTTCTCTTTTACTTATATAGGATGGGAAAAGTAATCTTCCTTTAATATTAATAAGAATTTCTAATTCCTATTTCTTAAGATAGAAATCTCTCTTTCTCAATTAGGAAATCCTAACTATTATATAGGAATTTATATTCCTATATAGAAATTCCCATATAATAATTAGAAAAATCTTATTTCAATATAAAAATTCTTATATAAGAATTTCACATTTATTTTTCCTATATAGAAAGTTTTAATTATATATAAAATTTTTCATATTAAAATAAGAAAATCTTATTTTATATATAGAAAATCTTATATAGGAATATAAATTTTTATATTTATATATAG
>JAMAFV010000099.1:0-10226 GCA_023625935.1 Eurotiales sp. R13A2
GTCGTCCAGGGCGTGCCGCAATATAAAGTTGCTGGATGGCTCCCCGAGAACAGCGTGCCCGATCCTCTCTGGCAGCGATATCAGACGGAATCCGCCGCCGCGCAACTCACCCGTGAAAAGATTCTCCGTCGACTGCGACCCAGGCGAGACAGGAGATTTTATCCCAAGAGAGCGACTGGCTAGTCCATCAAGCACCTATACTGCGATACACGTACATGGGCAGTTCGGGCCGTTTTCGATGAGGGCGGGAACCTCGATGGTCCAGCTGGACAGAATTGGACAGGTTGAATTTGAGAGACGCTTTCGGACGTGCCGTATCCAATCCATGTCGAAATACATGATTTATTGCAACCCGGCAGCTAGTCTTTTTGCACTGCCCTCGATATCTACTATTATCTAGTTCATGGTTACGTTCTTCTTGTCGCTATTCCATCGCTAATGCCGAGTCTCATGCCGTCTCGTCCGCCGGCTGCTCGTGGGTGTGTCTTTTAAGTGTCAATTCTCAATATACAATATAAGTTAGAGTACACCACTTCCAAAACTGTGGCGGCCATCTTGATTGCGTGGTAAGCCATATGGCACCGAGAGCGCGAGTGGACGTGTAGGAAAATGTATGCGTAAGAAAGTGAAAGAATCTTTGATATGCGCATGCACGAGTATACCGATTATGCACCTAACTCACGAGGGAAGAATACCAGTCTCTATACTGTACGGCCTTACATACTGTATAATAACTTACAGGATGGCCTATGGCCAGAAAAACAGGTTAACTTAACGTGTTTCCAACCTGGTGCATTGGAAAAGTGGGGGTCACGTTACTAGAGCGCGCTATTGCCTACATACGAAACGACCCCGCCTGCGTAAGCCCTAGTCAATCGTATTGTGAGTTCTAACTTTAGAGGATGCCTAAATATAGGGGGATGTGTAATGTAGGGGATCCTTACTTTATGGAGATCCTCAATTTGGAGAAGTCTAAATACCGTGGGAGGACGACAGATGTTTCCGCAACCCCCTTAATTGATTTTATTAGTCAGCACCTGCTCTACACCGCCTTCTAAAAGCCGCGCAGAAAATTCTCTTTTCTGCGCGGCTTTTAGCTGCAGCTGAGCCGTCCGTCTCTCCTGACCGGTATGTGATGTTCCTTGAGCCTCGGTTACCGCACAAAATACCTTATTGGTCCTCCAACTTCGACCCACAATGTCACTTCGGCAAAGGCTTTAACGATGTAGTGACCAAGTATCAGATGCACTCATCCTTGTAATTAATCCTCTTTCGCTAACGGCTTTCGACCTGTAATGACACGACTAGGGCGATGACGATGAGATTTTGCTCCAATGAACCGAATATAAACTTACACAATGTTATAGGCATGGAACCGCCTATTTGAAATATCCTTCCTCACATTTACTAAAAACGCTTCCATCTCCTCACGTGTCCAACCGGCTACCTCAACAAGGAGTCCGAGAGCAAAGGGCGACAATGCTTCCAAGTATTGCACATTTTGATATCGGCCAATCATCTTGAATTCTTCATTCTTTGGCCAGGCGTTAATTGGAAGTTTGAATTGTCGCTCTTCTACGTCGACAAATCCAATTTCCGTCATCCAAGCCTTCAGATGTTCCGGGGCCGTCAATTGTTGTCCAATTGAGGCACAAGCCTGGATACAATGTTTTTCCCACGCTCTCAAGCTCGTATCATGAGGAATGGAATCATCATCAGACCGTGTATAGACGTCTGTTTCTTTTGCTTCCAAGTATCCTCCAGGAAGAGAGTTTCTGCTCCTCAAGATTATATTAAATGTGGATCATATTTTGGTTGCAAGTCATTGTGTTGGACTTGACGTACTCGTATGCTTGAGACAACAGACGCTTCCAGTCTCGTATGCAGCCGTTCAGACCTTGAAAATGTATGAGATCGAATTTTCGACTGAACGTCCAGTCCATCTCTGCATCATCCACCTGAAAAGACAAATTCGGTGGAACCCTACCATGATCTCAGATATAGTTTCAAAATTTTGGGACATGCTCATGTCGGCACACAAGCCGGAGTACTAACCAGCTTGGCTGGATAGGCGACACATCGGTGCCTGAATGAAATCTTGTATATCAGAATCGATATCGCGCGTTGTGACAGAATCCACGAGAATCAAAAGATGGAAGAGAAGTCAGCACACGTACCAATTATCTCTGCAGACGGGTACATCCTGCAAAAGTGTTGTAATCTGGTTATTGAGAATTCTTCTTCGCAATTAGAACCGTTTTCTGGGTTCTAGCTTACTGAGCGACGTCCATAGCCCATAATCCCGTTCCGGTGCCTATATCGAGTATTCGCGAAGGGTTGGTATCAATGGGCGCAAAAACTAAACGGCCGCCGAATAGCATGCCGAATATGTGTTGTAGAAAATCATGTCGGTCGCATTCCATCTGTAATGCTGTCAGCGCTACGAGTTCAATATTGTTATTTTATGTTATCAGGGGTCGTGCACCTCGTCATTTGGAAGAATATGCTGTCCGGACCCGTAATTCGCATAGCGACGCCCGTTCTTGTATATGTATTCAGTGATGGCAGAGTTAAGTGAGACAAGACTGCTCAACCTGAGGAATAAGATAAGCATATCGTAATGGGATTCATGAAGAAGTAACCTAACTCGTCTCTTCCAAAGGCGGAGTCATTGTCGTCTTCGTCAGACGTCTGTACGAAATCAATAGAATTCTAAATTAGTGAAAGAATGAGACATACATCTGGTTCAATGGCGAACCCCGCTGCCGACGCAGGTGGTGTTGAGCCTTCTAAAGCCATCTTTTCTTCCCCTGATTCAAGGCATCAGACTTTGTTGGTGAAGCTGCCACAACGTGCTACGCACTTCCCCGCACCTTGGCACACGTGACTCTATCTTCTTAGAGACCTAGGTTCGCACTAGTACGAAATGGCACTAGGTTGTTTGCCTACGTAACGTGCTTCACCCTCGGCCGTTGAGGCACCTAGGAAGGATTAAATAAGGGATATTTAGTTTGACTCGGCACTGAGGTCTACGCTCTATTCGGATATGTTGATTTGTATGAGTACTCATAAATATAGCTAGATGTCTCCTAGTCTTAGAGGCGAGGAAGCGAATATATTACCCCTAGAAACTGTCCTAGTACGCGATTCGCTGCCAACGTTCCTGCCCCATAAATCCTCTAACACTAGCTGAACCTTACTAATGAGCTAATCCCGATTTAGATCTGCTTACGAGCAGGAAGCCGTCGAAATCAATAGTGTTACCTGATAGAATTGGTTCCTGTGAGCGAACAGAGACTTGTTTACTAGTCAACTATATATATAAAAGATGCCTAGGACCTCACCAAATCTGGGAGGGAAGTAAGCGAGTACAGGCCTCTTTTTAAACCCCAAGACGTTCCTAGTTGGTGATTCGCTGTCGCCAAGTGAGGGCCCCCAAATTTTCCATACTAGCTAATTTGTAAATCTCAATCTTGTGAACTTTCGGTATCAAGCAAGAACAGGACCATGGCCTTCACGGGATTAATACCGCCACTCGCTGGAGCAATATGTGTAGGGGTGATGTCCCATCTCATCGTCTTTGCCCGCGGGGAATGGGAGCGACATGTGGTGACCATTGCGGGGTCTATACTCCTATGTCCGGCTTTGATATGCGCGGCAACATTGCGATTTTGCGGAGGATTATTCCTTCAATCTCTTACTTATACATTTACCACCGTGATAGGTTTCACTGTTGGGATTCTTACCAGCATGAGCATATATAGGATCTATTTTCATCGCCTGCGACAATTTCCAGGCCCATTAGGAGCGAGACTCTCGGGATTTTGGTCAATGGTTACAGCGTTGAGAGGTTTCCAGCTTCATTTAAAAACGCAACAACTACACAAATCTCATGGGGATTTTGTTCGCATACGTAAGAAAATCCTGGCAATAAGTTCACGCCCCTTATTCTGGAAGTTCCGCGATCTAATTGTTGAAAGTAGGACCCCGAGAAATATCAGTCAATCATGTTGACGCGATCAGCGACATTCACGGTTTTCAATCAAAATGTACGAAGGGACCATTTTATGACCTTAACTACCCTGCAAGGTCCCTGCAAATGACACGCGACAAATCTTTCCACTCCAAACGAAAAAAAGTATGGGAAAAAGGTTTCACGAGTAGTGGTATGCAAATAGTCGTCCGTCCAACTTCTAACGTAAATAAAGAGTAACCAAGTTATTGATTAGCACTATCCCAATATGAACCACGCATACTGTACCACAGTCTTATCATGGCACACCAATTGTCTCAATGCACACAAGGGCCCGAGGATATCACCAAATGGATCCAGTTCTTCGGTTTCGACGTGATGGGGGACTTGGTATTTGGAAAAGCATTTGGCATGCTTGAAGAAGGAAGACCGCATTTCATCCTTGGACAGATGGCTGCAATGGGCCCTTTGATAGGCTCTTTGATTTGTGTTCCATGGCTATTTATTCTATTCCAGAACTTGCCCATCATTAGTCATATGCGAAACAAATGGATCGGGTGGTGCAAATCGCAGGTTGAGGATAGAAGGACCGTGAGTTATTCATCATCGTATGGAAGATCTACTAAGAACGTATAGTTTAATTCGTCGCGAGTGGACCTATTCTCCTTCCTTCTCCCACCTTCCTTACATCCAAAAGGTTTAGAGATCGATGATTTGACTTATGACTCAGAGCTTGCCATTGTGGCTGGTAGCGACACAACTTCAACGACACTCGCTGCACTGTTATATCTGCTCACACAGGAACCCGAGAAACAGGAAATTTTGCGACAAGAGGTACATGAGCTTTGCTCATCACCTCAAGACGTGTCGAATGAGCTATTGAGCAAGAAGGCTCCATACTTGGATGGCTGTATCAAAGAGGCTCTTCGATTATTTCCTGCGGTTCCAAGCGGCACCCAACGAATGACTCCTCCGGAAGGGGCAGTCATTGCTGGCAAATTTATTCCAGGGGACACACTGGTTTCGACTCCAACTTATGCAATTCAAAGAGGTACCATTCCCGCCGTTGAAGCGGTAGATTTCGAATGGAGCTAACACTTTCATGGCCTTATTTGAAGACCCTCGCTACTTTGTTCAGCCGGACGCGTTTCTTCCGCAGCGATGGTCCTCGCAGTCACACTTGATACTCAAGCAAGAGGCTTTCAACCCATTTCTCATCGGCCAACACTCTTGCGTCGGAAAGCAACTGGCAATGATGGAAATGCGAATTTTGGTTGCTGTCCTCGTTCTCTCGTTTACTTTCCGCTTTCCTGAAGATGATTTGTCTCAAGGACCTCATAAAACTACGCGTAGGCGGTTGAACTTCCAAGATTGCTTTACCGCCAGAGTGGGCCCTTTTGAGGTTCTTCTTGAGAACAAAGTGGTTGGGTGATTTGGGATTTGATCTACGGTATAAAGATGCAGGTGACATTCAGGCATCTCGAGGAGGAAGGGAAACCGGATGACAGATTCGTTGAAGAGTTCCGCAAGACTGACCGAATGGGCAGTATATCGCATAGTGGATCCTGCTTTTTCATCTGCCGCCTTGCACCCAGTAAACATTGTGAAATGCTTTCAGGTTCCTTCACCATGCAGTATTCCGTCAAGGCAGAACATATTCAGAAGGCAGTCGAGCTCAGTCAGACAATTATGAACAAGTGAAGGGAACGGAACAAGTCAACCACTATTCCAACTAACTCTACTTTTTGGTATAATATGATTTTTTAGGGGTGAAGATATCCAGGGTATTTCAGATAGCTTATAGTTAACATTGGAACCTATCGCCTCCCCCTCTTTCGAAATAAGTCTGCCAAATGTTCATCAAGCTCATCCTCTGTCTCGAAATCCGATGAGGAGCAGAGGTGGCAAACATTATGGCGTGAAGAATCTTTCATGTGCTGTTGCTTAGCTTTTGCATGCGGAAATGATTTTTCACAGCGGGAGCAGTAAGCTTGGTAGGACACCATCATTTAGATACAGTATCGAATTCGACCCTACAAAAGAACGTACCAGCAAGTCAAACCCTTTCTACAACTTGGCTTGCAGGCGGAGCCTAGTGGTCTCGGGCAACATAGGTGTGCACTAACCTAGTTCGGATTAGGCGTCAGTGTGTAAAACGACATCGTAGTAGCGCTTACTAACGAGATTTTAGGCTAACTAACTAACTAACTAACGTCGCATAACGAAGTAAGTTACACCAGGAGCTAGGCTTGTATTGTACTAGCGCACTTATCCCGTCATCTGACACGAAGTCCTGATACACGCGTGCTACCCACGAAACAGCGCACCATAAGTGTCCGCCACCATCATCAATTTAGTCAAAAATGAACAAGACAGTCAAAGACCACTCTAAACCAGAGAATTTTGGGACCTACGTCCATCTCCAGAGACGGTATCTATCACTCACAAGAGCAAAATGTAGGAGTGTTCAAGCTCTCGGGGCTGAGATCAGAAAAATTCATGCTGAAAAACTTCGTCTTAACCCGGCTTCTGTAGCTTCTGAAACCGAGCGAGTCTTCTTCTTCCTACACGCATTAGGTCCTGAATACGAGAGCTTCCGAGACCATGTATTCAGACACATGAACATCGTCAATGAACGAGACGAAAATGGAAATGTCACGAAAGCGGCGGTCACGTTTGACTATATTGAAAAGGCAATTGAAGAAGAATACAGAAAGGGGCAACTGAGCAAGCCGCTGGCAGGAGCACAAGCATTCCCTACCACCGTTACTCGAAGGTCTGCAGACGAAAAAATCACGCAGAGTCTGGACGCTTCAAAAATAATCCACTGCCGAAAGATCAAGGAAAAGAGGGAAGGACACAAGGCAAAATTCAGCCCTTCTCAGACGGACGCACGCAAGTCAATGAAGAAGCGGCCCAGCAGCGACAATGATGAGGCAGCACATTCAGACGATGATGTTTGGCCGGATGCCTCCCTCTAATTTTGCCCGTTAAAGAATTCACCCGTTAATCATTTTAACCGCTGGATCTGGTTACACTTGTCTTGACAATGTGGTGACGGTAACCCAAGAATTTCATCAATTACAGTACGACTAACTTAGTTTCCGTTTGGACAGGGGTAGTTGGTAATGCGTGCCCCATTTGCTTCGTCATAGGAATGCCCTACGCGAGCCAAGCAAAAGCCCTAGATCTCGTGATACGGCCCAGAGACCCGGAGCGGAGGGTGAATATACATTCAGTAAAGCGGTCTTGTTATTCTTTGTGAAAGGTACCACCTACGCTCGAACAGAACCCTGTACCGCGACAGTGTGTGATTCAATTGATCTATCTAGACTATCAACAACCTACGATGATACATGATCACGCAGTCAGGAAAACGCAGCACGAGCCCATCATTTACACCTGTTGAGGCAAGCCGGAATTGCCGTTTGCGTTCGTGCGAAACGTGGCCATGTTCTCGCCGGGGTTCACCGCAAAGACAGACACGTTGCTGCAGGACGGTGGCTCTCCCGCCCGCGCCGTATAAAACCAGATCGGATCCGGATCGAGAACCACCAAATTAAAGACCGACGACGTGTTTTCCGTCGCACGGTCGTTCAACGCGGGCAACATGCTATCACAGGGCGCGCTCAGGCTGGACACGTACAGTTCATAGGACGCGCTCAGGCGGAACTCGATCAAGTCTCCTGGCTGGGCGTCCACCTGCGCGGGCACGAAAAGACTGTCTCCGGAGCTCTGCCGGGACCCCGCACCCACCTCCACATAATGTCCCACGGGAGAAGACCGGGTGGCGGTTGGTGATGGGATCGCCGAATCGACGCGAGTGGTGTCGGTGGTCGCGGGGGCAGATACCACCGCGGATAAGGTCAACGGCTCTGATGCTAAAGGCGCCGAAGGAGAAATCTGCGAGAGCGCTGGCTCACCAAGCCCGCTCGACGCTATCGTCGAGGAGGGAGGAACCGCGACTGCATCGGCGGTCGATGTGGGTGCGGTCGCCTCTGACGAGACGTCCAGAGCCACCGTGGCACTGACCGTGGCATCAGGAACAACAGCCAGACTCGAGGGCGAGAGGGAGGGGAGCGACGATGGGATGACACAACTGGCAACATGTTAACCGACTGCATCACACTGTGGCAGGAGCCCACCACACACTCACCCGATGACGGTCGTCGTTTGTAACGCCCACACCACCATGCATGCCGTGACGAACCGGCCGGGCGGTTTCTCCGAGCCTCCCGCCATGGTGGTCAATGTTCATGAGGACCGCATGGCAGTGGCCAACGGCAAGATCCAGGATGGCGGACCGCGTGCCTTTATAGGCCGCCCGACCGTCCCGAGAATCGGTCGACCTCGTTGAGGAGGCGGACGGTGTCGTACTCTGCATTGGGCCCGCCGCACACAACACGGTTCGATGGGGTGTAACTTACGGGCCACGGCCGGTCCTCGCTTTTGGTCGGGGCCATGACTTGGATCTTTCCAGGACGGTGTCCGAAAAGCACCACGGACCCGCTCCGTTCATTGCCTATAAAAGCCCGGTATTTTCTCCGGTAGGATGGCTCGTCCGAGTCGGCACGGTGGATGAGCGGGACGGGACGTACGTCACGCACGCAACGCATCCGCGGGCATACTCCAACTGCGCCAGACCCATGGCTCATGACGATGATCTCGTGGGGGGGAATAAACGGTCCCGAGAAAGATTATCCCCCAATGCCCATCATCACAGACATCCACGAAAATCACCGGGAACACCGCATGAAGTGCTACCCCAGGACCGTTACATCGCACCCCAAACGCTTTGGGAGCTGGCCCGGCAAGATGATGACAAGGACTGGAGCCAAATTCGTTTTCGGGTCCTGGAAAAGGCGGGAAAAAGTCTCTCCCCGAGGCAGTTCTTGGATGTCTCGGAGGACATGGACGTGGATGAAAACACCATGCGGCAGGTCGTGGCGCAGCTATACCGGACGGTGTCCGGCTGGGGCGATCAATACCGCGAGCCCGGTAAGGAGACTCATCCCGGCCCGGACAGAAACGATCACTGACGGGCGGTAGTGCGCCAAATCATCACGGCACTCGACATGACGGAGACAGAGCTGAAGGACCGCGCTCCCCCGCGGTCTCATGCGGTGGATGCAACGCCTCACACCCCGCCATTACCGAACGACGTGCGCCGGATCTACACCGAGGTGACGCCATGGATCCATGATTTGTGGGAATCGCGACCGAGCGCGGACACGCTCTCGAAGTTAGACGCGAAGAATGAAATCATCAACGGTCGATGGGGGGGTCACTTTACGATTCAGTACCGCACGTTGCTGGAGTATTGTACGACGGCGAAGCAACTGGCCACGCAGCTTGGACAGAATCCCCAAGCTTTCGATCAGATACGCCAAGGGGTCGACCATCTCAACTACGATGTCCGGCGGTTCATCGAAGGCCACGAGTATCCCTTGCTGTGGCAGATTCGATTCGAGATTCAGGAGCAAGCCCTGATGCAGTCTCTTCCACGCCTCCAGGCCTCCGGCGAGCTGACATACACCGATTGGAAGCGTTGTCTGCCCGTCGATGTCGCTCCGAGCGGTGGGATCGAGATTCCGGCGCCGGGCGGTGGCGTGGTGAAGAGTTATCGACAAGTGACCCAGGGGCGCATCAAATTTCATCAATTCATCATTCGCCCCAATCCGGACACGCGAATCTGCACGATCCGGTCGGGGAGGGAGATGGGTGCCGATTTTATGCGGGAGTTCGAGGCGCGGGCACACAAGCCCCCAGAATTCGGCACCTATGAGGAGAAAGAGCTTTCTGACTGGGCTCAATCTTTTGAAGGAATGGGTTGCGTCGCCGACAGCGGGAAAAAAGATCACCATATTCGAGTCGAGATGAAGTTTCTCAAACGCGATGAGAACGGCGCGTTGACGCGTTGGACGGCGTGGATCAACCGGGGGAAGATTCAGCAGATGCTGGGGCACGCCCAGGCGGATCAGGAAATCAGCCAGATCTTCAGCAGTGAACATCAGACCGCACCCTGGACCAAGGCCAAAAAGCCGACACCGCGTCCAGCCCGTCCAGCCCGTCCAACACGCCACCGGGGTGCTGACACCGAGCATCTCGAGTCAGGCAGTCATCCCGCTCCTCCACCGCGCGATAGTGTTCATGACGGCGAAAAACTCGAAAAGCGAATCACCGAACTGACGATGGAGATTCGTCGACAGAACGAACTTATCGGTCTCCTCTTGCAACACTTGAAACTCCGGGT
>JAMAFV010000100.1:0-23650 GCA_023625935.1 Eurotiales sp. R13A2
CTTTGCAGAGGCATCACAGAGGTTTCAAAGCCGGGCGCCATAGGGCCGCTGACAGAACACCAGGCATGTTGGCCACCGTAGGCCGCGACGAGGCTCTAAATTCGTCTCTATGTAATGGATTACTGTACATAGACATAATAAGGATTAGATAGTGGTATCCTGCATATCGCTTCGGCGAGGGGTCAGGGTATGAATTACACACACACACAGACTGTAGATTGCCTTGCCGGCGGTCCTTCTTTCCCTCGTGCACTTTTGCTAACCCTCTTGATTTACATCATGTCGACGGCAGGAGCACGGAAATTTTCATGTCACCATCCTCGTCACGATCCCCGCACCCAAACACCCCCAATCCCCCCCATGCCCCGAATGATAGACCTAGCCGCTCGCACACCGATGCTGGTCATACCCATTTGGTAGTTCCCATTGGAGCTGATGGCCATGAGACGCGACAGCAAACATTTGAATCCACCACTACCCCAGACCATATTCTGCATGATTCTGATGGTTCCGAGCACGTCAATGGTGATATGACGGAATTGGCTCAAAGAAAGAGGGAGATTGATGACCTAAAAGATGACGTGACCAAAATCACGATGGATATCGCGTATTTGGAAGAATGCAGGGACACCGCTTCTCAAAAGCTTGCCCAAAAAGAGGAAGAGCAGAAATTGGCGGTGAGGCAGGCCATTGACCGCATCAAACAAATAGCTGGTGTAGAACCGCGTGAGAGCGCAGATCATGAATCTTAAGTTACTCTTTGTGAATGCCTATACGGACGTGATTGCTTAGCATAACTTCGAACTTGGCGGTCTATCCACTTGGCATGGCTTCTTGCTCTTGGAATCATAAGTCCGTGAATCGCTTGGTTGTAAATTATATCGCTATAGGCTGTCTCCGAAGAGAAAAAAAAAAAAAAAAAAACAGTACTGTAGATGTTGATCTAGTTTATGCTGCTCCTCCACTAGAATAGAACTGCTTTGTTGCTAACAGAATCGTGTCAGTAGGACTGTACAGAAATAAAGGGAGCCGTGATCGATTGGTTACTGTCCTGTAACGGAACGAGTAGAGCTTGGTCTCAACTGCTACGTTACCTGGCCAAAAAGGCACGAGACCAAACCCCAAGCTACAGTACTATGTATGTCATACCGTGACAGTTACTATATTCAATATTTGTACAGGACAGTAGTTGCTAAACCGGTGGACACCCTGAGCCGGTTTACCGGTGGAATCCCAGATCTACGAAGATCTTTACTCGGATCGAGGGATTTGATGATGGATCCTGTGTTGTACTACACCGTACGATTACTGTGAAAGTTGATATTGATTCTCTACATAATATCTAGAATCTCAAAATGCACTGTTCCTCATATCACCACGTCCAGCTCCGCGATCGAATACAGGTTGACTAGCGGTGGCAGAGGGATCGCTGATGTTCCGTCAGACCAGTCCGATGTCTAAAGTCATCTGGGTACGTGCAGGACAGCCGTGAGTGGCATGGTTGTCGTCAGGAGTAAGATAGATGTCCGTGCAATGCGAGTTGCCAGGCTCACAAATCACCAGTGGACAAGCTGGGTCATTGGAGGTAACGGAAAAGCCCGTGGCAGTAAAAAAGGAGCTTCTGCCCATATCAATGGCAGAGAGGTCCCAGAAGACGATCGGGTCTTGCAACGTATACTCGTACTGAAGAATGTTGACAGGTTTTGGCTGGAAAGCCATTTTGATCGAGATGCCACCGCCGTCCGGGTTCACACGCCAGGTCTCACAGTAGCTGTCTCCAGGATTCACAATTGTCATCGGGCTTGTGTCTTGACTGACTGACCAGAGATACAGAGCCACCTCTAGATGATTCCGGATGTTGATCCCGCCACTGCCAGTCGTAGTGTTGTCCCGATAACCGTATGTAGTGATCGGAAAAAGGATTGCGACAACAAGAAGAATCCTTTTGCGTAACTGCATCTTATTCGCAGATTTTCTTGCAAACGAACAATCCAAAGGAAGACAGTGATACTGTACAGAAACGAGAGAGGGCTTGGATAGCGTACAGTATCTTTATTTGATCGGGAATGTCGTGGGAGAGAGACCAGGGAACAAGACTGACATCTTCTTCTTCATTATGTACCGGACAGTGACTCGTCCAAGAAAAGTACTATAGAACAGCTTTTGTCATGTAACATACTTAACAAAACTTACTTTACAGTATTGGCGTAACTTATGTTGTAAGCTTATGTTATTATATTCCTAACTTCTGTTTCAATACAACCTGGACCTCTCGCACATAATTGAACCAATCGGGAGACTAACTTACACTCTAGTTATTTGGCGTGCCGCGATGAGGCACATTGGCGCATCGCGCTGAAAGGAAACACCCCCCAACCCCAAATTGATAGGATAGGAGACACGGTATGTGAATCTCGTTCATCCTGTAGGCTTAATAACCAAAGAGCCGCGAGGCCTGAATTAGAGAAACTGACTATTGAAATTCGAAGTTATGGTGAAGGACTCCTAGAACGCATCGCCATGCCGTTTTAACCTATTCTGCTCAACTCTCACCGGATGAAAAGAAGTGAAGCAGGCTTGGGGCATGGACATTTCAAAATTGATGGATAATATGGAAAATACCGCGGGTTCGATGAATGACGACACAGCTATGGCGATGACAGAAGTCGACGGCGACTGAAGCAGTTTGGTGCAAGGGCGAAAGGCACCTACGCAAGCTGGATCTCATATATTGTACGTGTAGATGCGTGGTACCCCGTACGGCGCATCTGATCATGCCTCTTCATGAACCCGACCCATTTTGCGATGAAAATGCAAGACTGTACATGATGTAAAATTTGCAAACGACTGAAATATGGCACTGAATCAATGGCTCTCCCATCCTCCTAAAACTGATTGATTTATCTCACAGTTGCCGTCCATTGACAAATGTTCCGCCGAAACGATTACATCAGGCCCAACTCGAATGAATGCGAGATCCGATGTTCTGTGGATTGGGGTAACCCTGGACACTGTCGCTATGGTTGAGAAATTCCCGTGGTGCGGGGTATCTTCTTGGACCAGTGCAGCATGAGCATTTGTGTTCGGCAGAGGCCTGGGACGAGACCACTGACAATTTACTGTGGTAGAATCCGCATCGGGTCTTCAAATGGATGGTCCTAGCTATCGAACCAAGACCGTTCAGGTTCTGCCCAGGAGTGCCGCGGTGCTTGCTGGTGGATTGTCTCCCCGGGATTGCACCCTGCATTCATCGACTTCGCCGATACGGATGGGCTCCAGATCTTCTCCGTCGAGGAGGGAGACTGTGATGGCCACCTCATGGCTGGGGGCCGCGTGGTGCCGCTGTTCGGCCACGGCTGAAGATGCAGGAGCGGATCCGGGCGTCGGTCGCGCCAGGCGCGGAAGAGGCGACCCAGTGATAGGATGCTACAGATCATCACAGACACGCTGGCTTCGATGGACGACCAGAGAGTTGGCAATGACGATGCGGACGATCGCGGCGGCGATGATCAGCCCCGTCAGGAGCAACACGACGGCGACCCGCGCCATCTCCGACCGGGACAATGATCGACGGATCGTCGGAAGCAGGCTACAGGGGATGGCAATAACTATCAGAGCAGTCAGCAATGCGAGGTGGGGGCAGCGGCTCCGGTTGGTCGTACTGCACACGTCGGTGATCATGTCCATCACCGCACTGAACCACAAGCCGACCAAGACGCGTTCGGTGCTGACGGGCGTGTTGCACCCTTCTAAAAGTGGCATCAGTCCTCGAGGGTGTCCCGCAAAAGCCCGAGATTGAATCAAGTGTCAACAGGAGACGTACCGGCCGTGTAGGAGAATGATGGACAGGCGAGCGGCAGTGGAATTAAGCAGGCGACAAAGGCTAACGCGGTGAAGATGATCACCGCTTCGAACATGCGGCGTTGCCAGCGGAGCGATGACCCCAAGGGGGTGATGGTGGGCCAATACAGCATGAGAAAGCTTGCTTTCACGCACCACAGCTCCGTCCAGAAAATCACATTCTCCGCGAACTGCAGCCGATAGAATCGGGTAATCACCGCGGCAAGGTGTGCAGACGGTGTTTCTCGACCGGACCGGACCTGCATCAGTGTGTAGGTGGGTGGCGCCATGACGGACACGAGAATGGCGTGGACGAACAAAAAGCCGAGGGCGAGCAGATGCAAAGCCTCGGACAGCTGGGGCGGGCGAGGGAGCATGCCATGGAGGACGCATTGGACGGTGCACAACACGAACGCGACCCCGCAGCCCAGCCAGGTGAAGGTCTGTTGTAGTCAGCTTCGGTGTCGTGATATACTCTCGAGAATCACGAGTCCACACTCACGAGCAACACCGCTTCCGAGACCATGGATGGAGGTGCTGCGAAAGGAATCGTGCCCGAGGACGGGTTGGTGTAGTTGGTCGCCATCTGGTCTGTGTCCGAGATCGCGGAGTCCGTTGAACGACGGTTGCCTGGTAACGCAAACTTCAAGACTCGTGGTCTATCGACGCAAGTCAACGCACTCACCATCGGATCCTTTAAAGTAGGCGAGATAGGAGGCAGTCCTTCACGCATTTAAGCCATTCGCCGCCATACTCAATGGATCGCAGGATGCCCTCCATGGCCAAGATCCCGCCCCAGGCATCATGAAGTGCGCTTCTCCGGTATTCCCCGTGGTTCCGATCCCACCGTTGGGCAGATCTAGAACTTCCAGAACCGAACTTGGCTCATGGCAACCCTTGTTCGTCTGTGGAACTATTTCAGTCGGGGCACCTTTCATTCTCGCCACGCGAAGAGGGAATGGCGCCGTGCCCCAACAAGTTCTTGAAATGGTTTCTTGAAATGACAAAAGCCAACAATGGCACCGAAGAATGGTTCTGAGGACCTGCTTGATTCGTAGTGAGAATGGATGACAAGGCAGCTACGAGAATCGTTCCACGTGTGGAATTGCGTCACAATCCATAAAAGTATGAGGATTATCCAGAAGGAATCCTATAGTCCATGGATATTGGACTCACATTCAACAGAAGGACCCATCAGAACCACGGAGTTCTCGAACCCTTATCTGGCCGGAACAGGAAACGATCGGAATGTCGCGGCTTCCTGCTGGGCTGGATGTCGACGGCACATGCTATCACTGGTGATCAATGCCAGGTACCATATCCCTTGCGGGGCGTGAGCACTGACGCTGCAGCGACTGATTTGTCTCCATACTTCTCATGCGGTCACCTCGTTCTCGACTTGCCTCGAAGTTCTTGGGAACAACCGTCGCGGGACATTGAGCCCTTGCCGAAAACGGCAGTAATGATTTACGCAAGGCGGCGCCTGTGGGGCCACGGGTGGATCGCCAAGATGGCCAGCACTGACGGGAATTACCCAGAGTAAGGTTGATTAAGGTTCCTTCCCGTGGCGTGATCCATTTACCAAAGAGAGTCAATGCTCATTTTTAGACTGCGGCTAGTGGGTCTATTTCTCCTCCGAGAGCTACTAATTAGGTTTAGTAAAACGCACTCCCATTATATCCACTCCCATGGAGGTTCTCCATTGGTAACCTCGGAACCTGCACGAGATTGATCCGACAAGTGAGGTGGTACATGCGCCATGTTGAGCATCTCCTCCTCGGGTGACGGGTCTGGACGGTTACATTGACGGTAAAGGAGCAGTCTTCTTCCAAGAAACTCGAGCGCTCGGTCAGAGGGTATTTCTTGAGACGCTCCATTCTCATCCAGAATGGCATACCGATAATTCGGTCCGCGCTGCACAATTGCGTCGAGGAAAATTCGTTGCGCTCGTGGTGGGGGTAGTTTGTACAGCATCGGTGGGGAACTGTCGTGATAGATCCACGTTCCCTTTGCCTCGCACATGGCGTTTTGGACTAGTGCTGGCGCCAACGTACATTCTACGCCGAGAAGACCACTCCCTGGTTCTGAGGAAGTACGCGAGTCGTTTGGTGATTGGTGCAGCAATCGCGGGGGCCGGCGACCGGCAGAAATTCTCGAGCCTCGCGCCTGCGTCGATGACCGGATCTCTTCGGAGGCGTCTCTACTGTAGAATGACCCCGAGTCTGTGCTCCACGCACGTGGCAGGTGAACATGACTCGTCCCCCTGGATGTCGAAGAAGGGTCATTCATATTCCCATTTTTCAGCTCTTCTATCCATGCATCGATATCGACGCTGGTTTGCGCGCTCGCTGCGGACAGGGGTTTCGATATGTGGTGCCCCGTAAGAGGGTCGATAATGGGAGGCAGGACCGGGAAAAATGACCGAAATGCATCTCGAAAGATCTCGAATTCGGCCAATGTCTGCATCCTCTCCGCGGATTTCGGCGCATAAATATGGTCAAAGGTCAGGCGATCCCGACAGGCCTGAAGATTTCGGAAATAGGGGAGAATCGCGGGCAATCGGATCTGAGTCGGAGGAGACGATCGATGCCGGGTCATGGGCACGCTTTCTGGTTCTATGCCACCAGAGACCAACGCCGCCTCGCAGATATGATAGCGGATGGCTTCGGATGAGAAACCCAACTGGTAGGCAACCTGTGACATGTGTTGCATGCTGTCGCCGGATGCGCCAGACTGAACCACGAGTAAATGATCCATCGCGGCGATCCACAACCTCCGATACGCGTCCCAAAAGGTACGGTTCACATAGTCGGAAGAAGCCGGTATCACGGGAACTCTCGCGGGCCGGAAGGATGCGCGGGCCGCTTGCTGTATGGACGACCACGGTCGTTCCGACCCCTGCGGACCATTCTGCGAAGATCCGTCCCATAAAGGCTTTAAGATGGATGCTCCTGGTTTTAAATAGTTGTTGACTGCTTTGCTCCAGGTTTTCAGAGACGGAATGATCGTATTTTGCGTGAGCAGCCGCTCCTTCAGGCACTCTCGTTCCTGGTGATCGGTGACATGAGGGAAAATCCGTTTCTGCTCCAGCGCACGTTCCACATCTTTCTGGTCCTTCTCTGATAATGCCGGACATCGGCCTTGGAGAAATCGGATTGTGCCCACATCCAAGTGGTGTGGATTCAGGCCACACAGCATGTTCGACAGCCGGACATCAAGGACGTGAAGAAACGCCACCAAGGACTACGGTTCTGTGAATTCCGCGCGCGGACGGCAGAGGTCGGGGAACCAGCGCACTCACCTCCATACAACTGGCAGCGCCGAGGTTGTGAAAAAAGGAAATGGAGAAATGCATCCAGAGGCCCGGGAAATGCAGAAGCCGGTCCAGAGCGATTCGTAGCGGTTGATGGCTGTCCAAATTCTGCAGCCGGTGAATATCGGCTCTGACATAGTCGGACCGGATCGAATGCGTCCACGCCGTCTTCCACTCCCAATCCTCGTGATGATGTGCCAGGCGGATTCTTCGATACACCTCCCCCGAGGGTACATCCTGCAGCAGGACCCCCGACCATGCCAGATTTCTGCGTGCGGCCTCGGTCAACACTGCCGCCGGGGTGGTCAGTATCGAATGTCTTGACGACGGTCGCGTCGGGAACGGAATGTCATCACCCTTACCGCGCTCGTCATACAGTCGGACCACCCACCACCGGCCGTCGGTCAAATACTGTTGAGCCGCTTTGTATCGATGAATGCCACGGATGCCAACCACTCGCTCTTCCCCTTCCAAGGGCAAGAAGCACGGCTCTGGCGACTGGAGTGACTCGCGCGATATGTGGCCCCGTTCCAGGGCTCGGGCGAGGATCTCGGGGGATACGGTCGCGGCCATGTAATGGTCTGCGGCCAGACGATCGCATTGTCCGTGCTGGAACCGGCGCAGCAAACGGGTCACAATGTCAGGGTCTACGGTCCGCGCATCCGGGGCTGTCTCGTCAAACCACAGGTGGTCCAGCGCGACACGGGCAATTCCATAGTACGCTGCTAGATGATGGGTAAATTCGTCAAAGGAATCCCTCGCCATTCGAAGTCTGATCGATACCAACGGGCTCACGTCGTTGGATGCGGTCGTGTGGTGTTGTCGTCGTGGCGATCCAAAATGAAAATATTCTGTGCACTGCGGTGGCTCAAATCACACCGCTGTACCAAATGAGCACAAATATATGACGAGGGCGGCTCTTGTCAACGCTTAATCATGATCATAGTCTCAAAATATTTCACCGTCCGGCCTAATGTTTATACCATAACTTAACTTAATTCCTCAGGTTTTTGGAGACCATAGCCTGCGTATAGTTTCCCTTTCCGTCATCACCCTCTCATTGGAAGACCGAATCCACATCTATCACTTTACTTTACTTTACTTTATTCCTCAGGCTTTTCGCGGCCATTGGCTGCATGTAGCCCCCTAGCTAGTGGTATCTACTCGCGCTTGTCCTTTACTTACATCCACGGATACATGTTTTAAATTTCCCTCCTCTTTTCTCTTTTTCTAGTTCTCCACTGAGAGTCTTTTCGTTTTAACGGCAAAATTGAGCACCACCTTGACGATTTCCATGTTTGGTTTCCATCCCGCTGCTGTACCGTCGACCGGTTTCCCTTCCCTGTTAAGTCGTGTAGATCGTCCACCTAGTGCGTAAGACAAGTCTCCAAACCGTTCCCCCATCGCTTGAATCATCGGTTGTCGAAGTTCATCCCACTGTTTGCAATGAAATAAAAAGTGTTCTGTTGATTCGATGTCCTCTTGACATGAGCATTGATCGCTTTCGGCCCGGTGAATCCTAAAGAGTGGTTGATTCAACCGAGAACATCCCGTCCTCAACTGAGCTAATATCGATGCTTCGAGGCGTGTCCGTTTATCGTATAAACGCCTGGTATGTGTCCCTGGCAGGGCAGAGTCCAGGGATAGAGTGAATTGCCCATGTTGTCCTTGTCGAAAGTCCTCTTTTCCTTGCTCTTCAAGACGAGTTCGCGCAATCCGCCACAGGGAAGACTTCAAGCAGACCTGTGCCCATCGTGGGGTGAAATCGGGATGTTCGGGAGGTTCCGCTTGTTGTGAGAGGTGGATGGCCTGTTGGAGACCTTGACTATCGTCCGAGGAAGAGAGCCAATGGAGGCGGATTTTCATGCCGGTCCCAGCGATATTCAGAATGCCGATGGTGATTCGGCGGATCAAATCCTGGCCGCTTTGGTATCGTGGCTTGGCCAGTGACTGCAGGGCCGCGAGGTTGTTGGTCACGATGGTGGTCCATATGGCGGACGCTGGGATAGTGATCTTGGCGATGATCGTCTCCACGTATCGCGCCGCCTCGTATATGGCTCCCAGTTGGGCGTAGTACAGGTTCAGTTGGTCCTTCTTTCCTACCGTCATCGACCAGCGGTCGGCCGTGGTCCCATTGACCTGTATGATTAGTCCGATCTTGATATCTCCGCCTTGCATCGACCCGTGTGTGTAGATCATGATTCGGTGGTGATTTTGTTGGGGGTTTGCTACTGGGTTGGGTTGGCCTTCTTGTGGTTCTGCGGTTTCTTCGATGAATTGCCGGAGTCGCGGTTTCCATGGCAGGGCGACCACCGGATGTATGGTCTCCATATGCAGGGGCGGGCTGGAGAAGTTGGAGAAGCGTTTGAATGGTGACAGGGTTCCATTGGATTGATACGATGCTAGTTGGCGACATTCCCAGAACGGGTGCGTACGTGGGAGTGTATGACAGTTGATCCAGTGACGATAGATATGTTTCCGCAGTCGAATGCACGTGGTCTCGATGCCCGCTTCACTCTCGGCGATGGCGAGTGCCGCATAGCGATACACCCCAATGATCGCCTGGGCGGCGCCCCGTTGAATGGGGTTCAAGGCTCGGATGATCCATGGTGCCACCGTCCCGTGCTTGGTGAGGGAACACCAGACCGACGCCGCGTAGTCCACCGTGGGTGCGACGGTCGCCATGAACAATTGACGTGCCACGCCCGGGGTCAGACCCTTCAGTCGTTTCAATCCCAACACGGCCCGAAACCCCTTCTCCGCTGCAGTGGCCACGTGTTCTCGAAACTGGAGTCGCTGGTCCATCAACACTCCGAGAATCTTCACCCACGGTTGGGGGGTGACGGCGACGCCATCCACCCAGAGAGGTATGGCCGGGAGCTGGCACCGTTGTCGGGCCTTCGTGAAGTGAATCACGGACGTCTTGTCCGCTTCAAAGGATGCGCCTGACGCAGACGCCCATTGCAGAGCCCGGGGGATGACTGCCTGTTGCAACCGTATCGTGTTCTCCTCTGCGTTGGGTCCCACGACCCAATGGTTGTAGTCGTCCACAAAGGCAATGGCGCCTCCCGCGTCGGTGATCTCGACCTTGGTGAGGGCCGCGTTCATGAACAGGAACAGGATGGGCGATAATGGAGACCCTTGCGGGAGACCCGCGTGTGCAATGTTGGTGACTTCTGAGCAAGACGAGTTGACGATGACGCTGGCTCGGCGGTGGGAGCAAAAGGACGACACCCATTGGATAATACATTCGGGAATTCGGCTCTGTCGCAGTCGCCGTACTAATACCTGACGGGCTACCCCATTGTATGCTCCTTTCACATCAAAGCTGACCAAACTCAGGACTTTTTGCTTGCGCCACGCGTCGTGGATCCGCTCCACCAGAATATTCAGCGCTTGTTCACAGGACCGTCGGCTCCGTGCTCCAAAGTGATTTTCCGGTAGCAAGCCGTGTTCCTCGACCAGGTGTGAGACCCGCGTCGCGATGACCGCCTCCAACGCTTTCCCGAGTGTGGAGAGGAGGGAAATCGGTCGGTATCCCTTCAAGAGAACCGGTGACTTGTTCGGCTTGGGAAAAGCCACGATCTTCGCGATCTTCCATTGGTCGGGCACGCATCCGAGTTGGATGGATGCCGTGAAGATCTGGAAGACGATGTCTCCCGTCACGGACCATGTCCTCTGCCACACGGCCGCTGTAAGTTGGTCTTGTCCCGCGGCTTTTTTGGGGTTGGCATTCATGACTGCATCTTTTACCTCGTCGCGTGTGATGGGTGGAAACGAGAGTGGTGGACCGGTGATTGGGTCCGCGGCCGGCGCCTCTGGAATCGGTGGGAGGGCCGGGAAGAACGCAGTGAGGAACGCTCGTGCTTTGTCCGTGTCGTCTTCAATCGTGCCCCCGTCGTGTTGCAGTGTTGGGATCGGTATTCTTCCACCGCGATCCGATCTGTACTTCGCGGCCAACCAGATGTTGTCGGTGTTCTGCAAGAAGTCCTTCCAATGTTTCTTCTTCTGGTCTCGGATTGCGGTGTGGAATTTCTGTTTGGCTATTCGGGCGTGTTCTTCCAGGTCCGGTCGATCCACGCCATATTCCATGGCCCGGGAGTGCTGGTTCCTGATTCTGGTGTATTCGTCCCGTAATGCAGTTAACTCCTCCGTCCACCAGCGTTTGCAGTGCGGGGACGGCTTCGATTTGGGGCACAGATCTGTGAGCGTTTGTGTGACTTGGTGGATTAAGCGTTCTACTGCTCGGTTCAGCTCATCTGCATTGTCGATGGTCCAATCCTCTTCGCGTAAGGGTTGTAGTCTGGCGCATACCGCCTTCCAGTCGACATCGTTGAGGCGGAGGCCCCTTGTCTGCGCCGGGGGGTTTGGGGAGTTGATGTCAAATGTCGTTTGTATGGCGCGGTGATCGGACCCGTGTTCCACCGGGTGAACCTTACACTGGATGAGCTGGTTTGCTAGCGTCGCGCTGGCCAGGGTGAGGTCGATTGTCGACCGCCCCTGCGGTCCTTCAAAAGTAATGGTCCCGCGTCGTAGCAGACTCTGTAGGTCCCATTCGGTCATCAAGTCCAGGATTGGTTCCGCCTCGTATCGCCGTCGGCCGTGGTTCACGGTGGCTTGATTGCCTCCCCAGAGATGATGCCATCGGTTAAAGTCTCCAGCAATGACGAGTTCTACTTGTGTTCCGTACTGTCTTTTTGCTTGGGTGATGGCTAATTCGATCGTTTGGAGCTGGGCGGTGAGGTCCTCTCGGTGGTGGCTTTCGGTTCTTGGTGGGATGTAGACGGACATCACCAGGACGATATAATCGGGTGTTTTGATGATGACCGCCGTGACATCCGGGGAGTCGACCGGAACGCGGTGCACTTGCGGTCCGTCGTGGCTGGCCCAAATCATGCTCCGGTAGGCGGCTAGGTTCGTGTTCGGATCTCGCTGAATAGTAGGTAAGATGGGTGTCCATCTGTGGTGGGAGTGGAGAGTAAGTTTTCCATCGATAGTCATCAGTGGTGGTTCGCTGATGAGGAGTAAGTCAAAGTTTCGTAATGAGATATCATTCAGGAGGCTGAGCTGTGTCTGTGGTCCTCTCCTGAGGTTGGCCTGCAAGATGCGCAGCGGCCTATAATTCATGTTGTCGCGATGTCGTCGCCGCGGTGCGACTTCGAACCTTCTCCATCTCTCTCATCCAGGTGTCGCAGAGCCGGTCTGCAGCGCTATGGCCGTCATTTTGGCAGGAGACGCATCGTCGGTGTTCGCTA
This sequence comes from Eurotiales sp. R13A2, assembly GCA_023625935.1. NCBI lineage: Eukaryota > Fungi > Ascomycota > Eurotiomycetes > Eurotiales > Eurotiales sp. R13A2. The sequence continues at coordinate 12,409 of JAMAFV010000100.1, forward strand.
TGGCATTCAGCGCTCGCATGTGCTCCCGCGCATCGTTCACACGCCGCTGGATTGTGACATCTCGCGGCCTTGTGCCCGTACTGTTGACAATTGTGGCATCGGGTCGGTCGTAGTTGATAGTGGAAGATCTCCGCAAAGACTACTTCACCTCCCACATCGACCAGTCTTCGGTTGAGTAATGCCTTCGCGTCTTCTTCCTTCGCCAGGTAGACCGCCATCGAACCGTATGCTTTTTCCCCGCTGAGCCACCGGATCATTCTGATCTCCGCTCCTCCGTTGTTCTGTGTAAATTTCTCGCGAAAGTCACCGCGTTCTTGACCGGATACCTCATACACGTCCGTTTTCCGCACTTCATCTAGCTTGATGGGATGCCATTGTTCCCCTTGAATCTTCACTCCCGGAAGAGCTTGTAACCATTCTGGACGTTCTCGCAGTGTTGTCACCGTTTGTTCCCGATCTACAAAGACTTTAATGATGTTGCGCGGTGCAGTTTTGACTCCTTCGATTCGAATGGTGTCCGCTTGATCTTGCTGTCCCAGGCGACTAGTGATGGTTTGTTGCAGTTGGACAGGGTCTTGAAGGAGGGCCATGGCTTCCGGGGAGGCTTGGCTCGTTTCCAATCTAATGATAGGGAATCCCAGCTCTGCTCGTGCCGTCCGCGTCGCTGGAGATAGCGCACTCGACGGTGTGGTGGCCGATGCCCAACTGCGTCCCGTGTTACGCGTCGGTTGCGACGTCTGGCCCATGGACAGATCATCGCGTAGTTTGCTCACTAACGCGGTGAGTTCCGATACTTCCTTCCGTAGTTGAATGATTTCCTGAGACTTGGGGGGTTTGTCGATGTTGTCGCTGGTCTGGTTGGTGATCAGTTGACGCGTCTCTTGGAGTTCCTTCCGGGACACGTCCATCTGATTTTTCAACGCGTTCATGTCCGACTGGAGAGCCAAAATCGCATTCTGGTGTTGTATCTCGCGTGTTTGAACTTCATTGTCGCGTTTAAGTAGTTCCTGGGACATTTGCAATACCTGGTGTCGCAACGCGCCATTCGATTCCACCAGGTGCTGCAGGACCTTGTGTAGCTCACTCAGGTCGACCTCCTTGGACTTGATAGTTTTCCCGGTTTTCTTGTTTGTTTTTTCCGCTGCTTCCTTTTCTTGCTCTTGACTATAACGAACTGGATTCACCACCACTCGTGAGGTGTGCCTTCTTGCTGGCGCTCCAGGTGCTTCGCGCGCCTCCGACGCGTCCGCGGGCACCTCGACCACAACACGGCCTCCCTCCTCTCCAACCTCACCCTCTTCTGGGGGCATCATGCCCAGCTCTTCCTATACTCAGCGAATGAAGTTGAATATCTACTTACCCTCGTGTTTTTCTGCTTCTTCCTCCACTTCTATCACTTTTTTCCCCGGTTCCCCACTTCTTCCACTTCTATCACCGGTGATAGATTCTCAGGTATAACGCATCTGATTGGAACAAAGAACCCACATCTATCACCGGTGATAGGATCTCAGGTATAACGCACCTGATTGGAACAGAGAATCCACTTCTATCACCGGTCATAGAATCCCAGGTATAAGTTACTGTACTGTAATATCATATCATATTTAACTGCAAAAGCGGACGATGCAAGAAAAGTTCAGCCATGAAAAAAATTCAGTTCTGAAATAATTCAGCCGTGAGAAAATGCAGCCACAAACTCGCACGATGCATCAAAAAAATTCAGTCGGGAAAAAAGTCAGCCACGAAAATATTCAGCCGTGAAAAGGTTCAGCCATGAAAATATCCGTGGAAAAGTCCAGTCGTGGAAACGTTCAGCTACGGAAAAAGTCAGGGGTGAAAAAAATTCAGTTTCTGAAAAAATTCAGTCGTGAGAAAATTCAGCCACAAACTCGCACGATGCATTAGAAAAATCCAGCCACGAAAACATTCAGCCATGAAAAAGTTCGACCGCAATCGGACGATGCATCAACAAAACTCAGTCGGGAAAAAATCCGTGGAAAAGTCCAGTCGTGGAAAAGTTCAACCACGAAAAGATTCAGTGGTGAAGAAATTCAGCGATGAAATAGTTCAGCCGCTTGACTTCGATGCCCAGGTATAACGCATCGGATTGGGAGACAGTATCCAATTCTATCACTTTACTGTACGTTATTCGTCAGGCTTTTCGTGGCCGTAAGTGAATTGGACTGCATGTAGCCCCCTAGCGAAGTTAGTGCTATCCACTCGCGGCTATCTGCTACTTCCTCCACATCTATCACCGGTGATAGATACCTTGATATAAAGTGGGACCCGTTTGCGCCATACAGCCTTGGCATTCACTGAGGCTGATGCAGGGACCCGTCGTTCGTCGCCGATCCCTGCAAGCCACGGGAGCTTATCGAAACGCCATCATAGACGGCAGCGCGGAGGACTCTGATCACAATGCCGCACTTCGCACGCCACCTACATCGACGCGCTGACTAACTTATTTGCGTCGCATTTCGCCCGCAAAGTCGCACGATGCATCAAAAAATCTAGTCGTGAAAAAGATCAGCCGTGAAAAAATTATCTGCGTGAATGCCAATACTGTTTCCAACCTTCTCTCGTCCCTCCGACTTCTCTGTCCCTGGCGCTTCATCCGGTTAGAAAAACAAAGGCACAGATGCATTCTCAGACATTTCTCGACACCTATCACTTTACTTTACTTTACAGTATTCCTCAGGCTTTTCGCGGCCGTAGGCTGTAGCCCCCTAGCTAGTTCCACATCTATCACCGGTGATAGAATCTCAGGTATAACACATCTCATTGGCAGGCACAATCCACATCTATCACCGGTGATAGATTCTCAGGTATAACGCATCTCATTGGGAGTCCTTTCTCCACATCTATCACCGGTGATAGAATCTCAGGTATAACGCACCTGATTGGAACAGATAATCCACATCTATCACCGGTGATAGAATCTCAGGTATAACACATGTCATTGGCAGATGCGTCTCCGCTTCTGTCACATTCAGTAACGTCTAATGATACTAAGCTAAATTACTTGACATGTATGACCCAGGCTTTGAGTCGCATGGAGGGAGCTCCCGGCTAATGCTATCCCATCATCGGTGTGCGGCATCCCTCATTCCTGGGAATTCCCGGCATCCCGATGGCAAAGTGAGCCCTGCCCTCACCACCGCATCGCCTCACGGCGCATCATCGGTGGTCGGAGATCGTCCCGTCGTCGCATGGGCATGGCTTGTCCTCGGCCCGCGGGATCGGGAACAGGGCGTCCTGTCGTCGGGCGTCCGTCTGGAATGGGAGAGGAGGATGCGGTGCCGGTCTGGGAAGGCGGCTGCCCTGGATGTGGAAAACGATATCTCCACGTCCCTGGTGGTAGCGTCCAGGGAGCAGGCACGCGATGGGACGAGGATGCGGCGGGTGGGGTCCGTGTGGCTGGGATCTCCGGATTGGCACGCACCGGATCTCGAAACCCTCCTGCGCGCGCCACCATGGACCGTTCGGCGCAACACAGGGGACCCGGGGCCGCCACGATCTCGCACCACCGCTAGCGGGATCCGGTGGCATCGTCGAGGCATCGGCAGCGACCTGGACCACATCAACACGAGAAGGTGGACGTCGGTTCCCATGACGATCTCCAGTCGTGCAGGCATGGCCCGTGCGAGGAGTCAGTCCAGGATTCTGTTCGGGCGCCACAGGAGACGTGATCTCTCGCGCGTCATCGCGACCGCGGGATCGACCGTAGGAAAGAGGACGCATTCCCCAATCCGGCGAACGGCCCCGTCGCATGGGCTATAAAGGCCCGTTCCCCGTGGACGCCGGCGTCCAGGACTCCCGATCACGAGAGAGAGTCGCTCCCCGCGTTCACGCGACTCACACGACCATGCATATCTGCTCGTTGTGTCGTCGGTCATTCACGCGTCCCTATCTGTTTCGTCGCCATGAGGACGGTACGTCATGCGTCTCGGACATGTTCAGGCCCAGCTCACCGGTGGTAGATCATCGCGGGAAAAAGCCCTATGCCTGTCGCTTCTGTGGCGGAATGTGGTTTCACCTGTAGGTCGTGGTCCCCGCGCGAGACGACGCCGACTGACACCGGGCAGAAGCATGGACAGAAACATGAAACGGTCTGTCCGCAGAGATCGCGGGCCCGATCCCCCGATCGGGTGTCGTCGAGTTCAACGCTCGTGGAGGAGTCTCAGTCTCCGAATCCGGAGGACGAACTCGGAGACCCGTCGCCGGCTCTCCCGTCCACCCGCCCAGGGGACGCATCGTCTCCGCCCGGCCCCCCGTGTCGCGCGGAGGATCTCGTGACCATCCCGCCGGAGACGGTGGACGGATTCGTGTTATTCAGGAATCTGTCCGAGGAACGAGGCGAGCGGGTGTCTTCCCCGCTGGAGGAGTGGAGGCTCTTGGATGCCCGGGGCACGTTGTAAGTACCGGGCGGGGAACGCGATCGTCGACCCGCCGGTCACTCGGCCACTGACCGTCGCGCAGACTGTATTCCCAAGATCGATGCCATGGCCAGTGGTACCAGCGACGGTACTGGAATGGAGAAGCCACGGGGTGGGTGGATGGCTCGAGCCAGCGCTTTTGCCCGCGACCGGGCTGTGTGGAGGAGGCACTCCGCTGGATGCATGAAGGGACGATCGTCCTGTTGGACTTGCCCGCGTGAGAGACCACCGTTTCCCCCCGCACCCTGCGGAACGATCGTCCGCATCGCATGTCCCGCAGTCGCTGATCAGGAGAGACAGCCATCTGGTCACGCACATCGTGATGCCCACCGTGCCTCAGGAGCGCTTTCTCATGTGCGTGGTCTCCCTTCCCTCCCGGCTTTGGCCCCTCGTTCATGGTTTCCTTCATTGGCTTTCGTCCTCCGACACGGCTGACGGACGCCCCAGGCTGGTGTGGATGCCCCCATGTCCGTCGTGGCTGACCACGATCGCGCCCGAATGGCTGGAATCCATGCAGATGAACCGGGCGTTCTTCACCCATACCGCGCCGATCCTGGCCCCGGCGATCGGCGTCGCTCAGTCGACGGGATTCGCGAACATCGAGACGGACACGCGTGCGCAGCATGCGGCCCGCCTCCTCTTGTGGAATGGAGTCCCGATCGATGCGTGGTGGCCGCTCCGGCTGTTCCAGCCCGCCGGCTCTCCGGATGGCGGTGCACACACGCTGTTGGCCGCGGTCATCAGTCGGATTCTCCAGCAGCGATTCCAGCTCACCTGGAGCGAACCATGCCTCAGCGGCACCATGGACCGTATCACCAATACCATCCATTGACCACGATCCTGCCGTCCGCAGGACCCTTCCGACCGCCGAAGCACAGGTCACAACCGTGGTGCTGCGACTCCGAGGGATCACAGAATGCGTGTGGCATCTCCGTGGGTCCCACAATGGGTGATCGTGTCTCATCCACGAGCGGAGGAGGCCCGCTGTGGATCCTGTTCCACCGGCTCGGGGCCGGGCCACGCAGACGGTACGTTCCCATGCACAGCGTGTATATCTTGAAGAATGGGCCCTGCCCGGCGGCAAGATCTCATCCGCGAATCCCAGTCTCGATCCAGGATGATGAACGTGGTGATCATCACGCATCCCGCAATCCTACCTCCGCCCTCCTCCACGGAACGGCGGACGATCCTGATGTCGGAAACGGCAGACCCTGACATCACGGAGCCCCCGGAGAACTCCATCGCCGTCCCCATCGTCACGGCGACCAGCCATCGTGGCGATGATGCGGAAGCAACCCGAACTACTCCATCGCCGTCGGGTCGCTCGTGTGGGTCTTCGTGTCCCACACCAAGTCGCAGCACCAGCCCACACACGCCGGACAGCGCGAGGATCGCCATCATCGGTGGGATCATCGCGGGTTGTTTGCTGCTGGTTATCCTCCTGGTTTGGGGTACGAGGCAGTTGTACCTCCGGCGTCGCCGCGTCGAGGTCATCGAGCTGACGCCGCGGGTCCCCCCCCACCGGATCTCATCTATCGTGGACCTGACTCGACATCACCACCCGAGAGAGCCAGAAACGGTGGCCAGGCAAGGAATCTTTCTCCGTCCACCTCGTTCGTCATGGATCACGGTGGCCCATGAATAGCGAGATCGAAGCCGGCGGACCTCTCGGCTGGTCCTGCGCCAGTCGGTTTTTAGTTACATGGACTCCAAAGCGCCGGCGGGACAAGGTGCTTGGCTGGGATGTGGCGCAAGTTTGCAATTGGTTCATACAGCACTCCCGTGATAGGACATCCTTCTCGACCCAATACATGGATATTGACTTTCAGACTTGAACCGGTCAAGTGGCTCAACTCATGAATTGCGCTTCAGATCACGATGACCAGGGGAAAGAAAGAAGGTCGTACTGTAGGTGTGGAGAAATGTCTGCGATTGCGTCTGTGCCTTTGTTTTTCTAAGCGGATGAAGCGCCAGGGACAAAGAAGTCGGAGGGACGAGAGAAGGTTGGAAACGGTGTTGGCATTCACGCTGATAAGTTTTTCACGGCTGATCTTTTTCATAGCTAAATTTTTTCACGGCTAAATTTTTTGATGCATTGTGCGACTTTGCGGGCGAAATGCGAAGCAAATAAGTTAGTTAGTGCGTCGATGTAGGTGGCGTGCGATGTGCGGCATTGTGATCAGAGTCCTCCGCGCTGTCGTCGAATAGCTAAGCTCCCGTGGCTTGCAGGGATCGTTGAACGCCAAGGCTGCATGGCTCAAACGGATCCCACATTATACCTAGGTATCTATCTATCACCGGTGAAAGTTGCAGAGTAAGGAGCAGACAGCCGCGATTTGATGGCACTAGCTAGGGGGCTACATGCAGCCTACAGCCGCGAAAAACCTGAGAAATAAAGTAAAGTAAAGCGAAGTGATAGAAGTGGAGATATATATATATATATATGTGTGTGTGTGTGTGTGTGTGTGTGTGTGTGTGTGTGTATACATGTACAGTACAGTACAGTACATACTCACACGTACGCACACTACCGATCGGGATAATATTACGAATAGCAATGCCATTGGCAGTACGGTATCGGTGCAGTATTAGGCAAATTTGCGCCCTCATCACATGAAACGGCAAAGCTGATCCTCGCCAGAGATGTATCATCGGACTCAGGAAATTTTGCGCCATTCATGCCCTGGCGTGGGTCGTACAGGTTACAGTATAAAGCCCCGTTTGTGCTCTCCTAATGATCTTAAGATAAGTGTCTAGTTACATACTGTACTGCAATGCATGATTGTGACCTCTGCAAAATCCGTCACAGGTTCAGGCCAAATCCTGTACCATCAAGAATCTGAACTCCCAGTGTTACCATGTCAACAACTTGCACGGATCCTGAACTTCGGAGTCCGAAGCCTGAGGAAGTACTGGGTGGATGTGACGCGGAACTATTACCTACGCCAAAGGCAGATCACCCTGGCAGGGAGTCTCTGGACGTACTTGCGATAATGCAGACCTGTGATGAAATTCTTGCAGAATCCGGTGAAAATGTTAGTGATGATGGGCCAACAGTGTCTCTATCGGCTTCTCAAAGTGGGACTCTGAATGATTTGACCAACCAAAATACTTTTCGTGCGTTAGCGATAGAAGACCGTGATGTCTCGAAGTTCGACCAGTTTGAGAAAATTGGTGTATCCAATGACTTCATTTTTGAACAAGGAAATATCGAGATGAACGCACATCCGGATGTCAGCCAACATGGCTCTAACCAACATTCGCCAACTTCATCCCACCAACCGTCGACCGCGGAATCGTCCAATTCGGTCCAGCCTGCAATGGAGTATTATCATGTCGAAAACAATGGGTCGATTCATCATAGGATCTGTGAGAACAACTTTGACGTCGCAAAGTGGGAATCACTTCAACCATTAGAGAACGCGACCCACGAAGTTTGCTATGTAGTTGGTGACATCATCTACGTTCTTCTTGCAAACTCAGAACAAGATGCAATCGCCATGATTCGTGAAATACGAGACCTTGGAGATGGACGAGCGGTCTTATGCATCGTGTGGTATGCGTCGAAAGAGGAGGCAAGGTCGTATCATTGTCAAAATTGGAAAAGGTGGCCTAAAGGGAACACCCATATGCTGACCAACCAAATCGATACCGTCATGTGGGATACGGCAAATGGCCGGGTTGAAGAACAGGAACAACGAAAACTGTCTCCAGGCTTGGTATTGAATGTATTTGGATCATGCAAAATCCACCGTCAGAATGACCCCTCTTACCAGTGGATTGCAGATCCGGTCCGATCACATAGAGGGGCTTACGGAACTCGGCAGCGATAGAGGGTATTTTGCGTTGGTTCCCTGTCAATATTTCGAACTGGGAGAGGTGATTATCCCTCTGTCTTGATTATTGAAGAGCGTTTAGAGAAATACAAGATGCTTTGCACGGAAATGATCAACAAAGCTTTCATCAGTTAGTGGTTCTTCACAGGGACATCGGGGGACGTCTAATGCTTCCGGGCTTTTGAGGAAGTCGGTCCATATACTGTCTGCTAATCTCCGCCAAGTCCGATCCTTGTCTGCAATGATACGCAGGCATTCTTGTACGTAATTCCAGCTGTGCAGAGCTAAAGTGAGTTCAGCATTGGCTAGCGCAACACTGACCGTATCCAAAAACAAATAGAAACAGTCGGCCTGTCCTGGAGCATCGAGTTCGGCGTATAAACCCGACGAGAGGTATCGGGAGAAGGGTTTCACCGAGAATTTCGTAGCGAAATCCATGGTCACCAGAAAGCCCCCTCGAATCGTGAGTACGGCGTGAAGGCATCCAGACGGAATGTACACAGCCTCGTTCGAGGTTGACTGAAACATTACACCCCCTTCCAACTGAGGTGCAAGTCGACTTAGCTTGGACTGCTGGCCATTCTCACGAGCCATGAGGGCCAGGTTCTTCTCTGTCGGAGGCCACATCAGCCAGATTTTGCTGCAATCATCGAGGCATGCCGACAATCCTTCCATACCATAGTCTATTTTCGATGAGAAACCGATTGTGAGAAAAAGGGAGAGGGCATACCAATATGAATTGGAACGGTGGCATACTGAGGAGTCACATTGAATGAGACCCGTTGCTCTAGAAAGGGCGTGGCAGTTTCGCTGAAGCGCTCTGGGATTCGAAATGGGTACTGTTTGATGAGACGGTGCGGCTCCGCTCCGATGATGTAGGTTGGATTTTGAGGGTTGGGCTGTGCCAATTGGCAAAATGTTGAATTATGGTCTCCATTTAATTCGCCCCGCTCGTACACCTTCAGTCCTATCAGCCGGTTAGCATGTTGGCCGATGAAATGCTCTAATCCTGTTACGTATGAAGGCACCTTTCTTAGGGAGGCTGGAACATGCGATCCATGTTTCCTGAAATGTTGGTGGTCGAATTCTCCAGCAATCCTCGGAGAGAAGCAGTTGAGGAACCGCTGTCGTGGACTCATGCCAAAGTTGTTTGGTAGTCTGGGGCAACTTGTGAATTGCGGATAGCGGAGATTTGGAAAGTACCTCCGCGACTTGGCTGTCGAGTACACCCATGCGCAGCGTTCTCTTAATGATCTCATGAGGACAATGGGGATCTGGATCGTCGCTTCGTAAACCGCTTTGCGAGTATAATCGGAATGGAGACAATCGTGGGGTAGAGTCTCTTGGTTCCTATCCGTTAGCTTTGTCTTTTCAATTGTCCTCCTTGCCGAGAATTCGTACACATTAACCGATCGTATGAGCGCTTTCCAACCAGGACTGTTTGCGTTGTTAGCATTCAGATGTAATTGCTCTGTCGAATCTAAACTGGTGCTCACTCGGTAATTTGGCGTCCTGCGGTGTGGTGAAATACCCTCAGGTTCCGTTCCTTGTACTCTGGCCTCTTGAGATGGGCACGGACGTTACTGGAAGACTTGAATGTCGCGCCACAGTATGGACATGTCCTCACGCAAGATGCTACCACTAGCTCAGCGTTACTCAACGGCCAGTCGTTGTACAAGTCCTGGTGTTGTGGACAGGTGCATCCCGGCGAACGGATGTTGGTGGCTCGTTGCATATTGGGATGCAAATTGAGTCTTAATGAGAGGGAAATCGCTGACTCTGAAGGAAATGTTTATATATTGAGCTGTCCGTTAGCTCTACAACATGAGACCTCGGGCCACTCCACCTGAAACATACGGGGGTGCGGGGCTGTTGAACTGCATGAAAAGCCGTCTAGTGTGGTCAGATCGGATCCCTGATGCTAAACAATTATTACTGCATCCCATCAATCCCATTGCTTTTGCGACTTGTGGTGTGAACCCTAGGTTACTGAGATCTGATGCAAATTTCTATCTATCGACAATTAAGCCACCGATTAGCCGAAGCCGCGAGGGAATGCGACAGCTCCCTTAGATTATGTTCCTAAAATCTCCATTGAGATATTATTTGCTACAGCTTAAGGACAGTCAATGGAGGTAGCTACTAAGTAAGTCAGGTCTGAACCGTCACTGACTATAAAGCAATTATTGTAGAGTCATTGGTATTCACCTCTGCAGTCGTCTTGTCGTTAAACACATTGGGTGGTTCACGTCAAATCTCCCTACATAACATTTCCTTTTCTTGCTGTAAATGATTTCGATTCCAATGTTTAAGAATACTACCATATTACTGACTTGACTGCTTTACCGTGATGATCAGTAAGAAGATTGAATGCTTTGTACGCATATTATACCGAAGTTGCTGCTTGCTTGTTGCCGCAACCTTGATTCCCCATTAAGGGTGGACAGCATTTCCATTGGCCAATTGAACTCGGTTGAACATAGTCATAGTCTTGTACTATATCATGGGGATGACTTTCCACTACTTTCGAACTGCGGAAGGTTTGACTACTCTCAGCACAAATGCGGGTTCGATTTTCGACTTCTGGCAGAGAATTTAGCCAAGTCGTTATTCGCAAATCATTTAGCTGTACTGTAGTAATTCTCATGGACTACTCCCAATTCTATCTTCTGATCTATAGGATTACCATTTGACGTGACGAAGACAACTCCGATACAGTATGTTGTTCCGGAGTTGAAATAATAGTGTCAAGAGAACTTAACTCTCCAGCGCTTGAACCCTTTCTCCTTCAATTGTATCTGCCTCAGTCTTCCAGCCTAGTAATTTTAATCGTTGAGGATGATTCGATCTAGGATCAAATTCCATTGATTCCATTGATTCCATTGATTCCATTGATTCCATTGATTCCATCGATTCCATTGATTCCATCGATTCCATTGATTCCATTGATTCCATTGATTCCATTGATTC
>JAMAFV010000109.1:0-11888 GCA_023625935.1 Eurotiales sp. R13A2
TAAATCTTGATGTATAAATATAATATCATCAACATGAACTATTAAAATAGCTTTATTTATAATATTTATATAAATACTCTCATTATGAGGTAAGATATTGAAATTATATTTTTTAATTATATTTTTAAAAAATAGATTCTATAATCTAGGAGCTTGTTTTAAGCTATATAATGCTTTATTTAATAAATAGTATTTATTTTTATATTCTGGTTTATTATATAAACCAATTGGTAATATAGTATATATTTTTGTGTCTATATTTACATAAATAAAAGCATTTTTTATATTATATTGTTTTATATGTTAATCTTTATTTATTGCTATTATAAGCAATAAATACCAGGTTTCTGTTCTAGTAGTAGTAGAAAAGGTTTCTAAATAATTAATTTCTAATTTTTGATGAAAATCTTGTATAACCTATCTGGCTTTATATCTTATATTTTTATCTTTATTAGTTATATATGATTTATTATATAAATTAGGGTTAATTATTTTTTTTTTAAAAACCTATCTTTCTTTTATAGGAATAATATCTTTTGGAATATCTATTATTTTATATGTATTTTGTAATAATAGTTTTTTATTTTTTTCTAAACAGGCTTCATACTAATATTCTTTTTTAGTAGAATTTATAGCTTGTTTAAAAGTATTAGGTTTTTTAATATTATTAATTGAAATAATATATTTAATATCTTTATTATATTGTAATATATTAATATAGTTATATATTGTTGTATTATTTAGATTATAAATAAATTCTTTATTTATTTTATCTAAAATATTGTTATTAATTTGTAATATATTATTATTATTTTCTTTATATTTTGGAATTTGAATTTTAAAATTATTTTTTGGTATATTATTTTGATTAATATATTGTTGATTATTATTATTATTATTATTTTGATATTCAATTGTTCTATTATTTAAAATAGAATTAGAAGTAATATATTTTTCTTCTAATATAGTAATATCTTTAGACTATAAAGTCTTTTTTGTTTGGATATTAAATATTTTATAATGTTTATAGTCACTATAATCAATTAATATTTTTTTTTTTTGTATTGGTTCTAGTTTTTTAGATTGTTTATTAATATTATAATAAATAATAGATCTTTATATTTTAATATAATTAAAATTAGGTTCTTTATTATAATATATTTGATATGGAGTTTTATAATTTAATGATTTATGAGGTGTTTTATTATATATAAAAGCTGTTGTCTTTAAAGCTTCTCCCCATAAATATTTATTTATTTTTGAAGTAAATAATAAGCTTTTTATTTTATTTAATAAAGTAAGATTTATTTTTTTAATTAATCTATTAGGTTCTTTTGTATAAATAGGGGTTTTATTATGTATTATTTTAAGTTTATTAAATAATAATTTAAAATTATTATTTATATATTCTTTTCTATTATTAGTAAAGAATTCTTTTATTGTTATATTATTTTGATTTTCAATAATATTTTTTATATTATTAAATGAAGTAAAAGCTTCACTTTTGTTATTTAATATATCTATAAAAAGATATCTAGATTTTTTATCTAGAAAAGTTATATAATATGACTTTTTATCATATGTTTTAGGAGATATTGGTCCCCCAATATCACTATGTATTCTTTCACCAATTTTATAATTATTATTATTAATTGATATTTTATTTTTCTTTTTATAATGTTTTGATTTTAAACATATTTTACATTTAGAAATAATATTATTAATTTCTTTTATAGTTTTATTAATCTTATTTTTATATAAGATTTTTTGTAAGGATTGTGATCCAATATGACCCATTCTTTGATGCCATATATTAATAATATTATTTTCTTCAAATAATAAAATATTATTATCATTATTATTTCTTTTACAGAGAATATCTGTTTCTGTTTTATAAAGTTTATCCTTTTTATAGGCAATAAATAGAGGATTTCTCTTTTTATTTTTATTATATATAAGGCATTTTTTATTTGTAAATATACAAATATTATTTTGAATATTATTTATATTTAATATATTTATTCCTAGTTCAGGAATATAAAAGATATTATTTAAAATATAAATAGACTTTGTATTAGTTCTGAATATAATAGTTTTTTTATATTTTATATTTATATTTTTTGCTTTTCTTTATTGTATATATTTATTAGTACATTTATAATTCTGAAAATAAGATAAATCACATATTGTAGTAATAGTAGTAGTAGTATTAATAATAAATTTAATATTTTTATGAAAATAATTGTTTTTTATATCTGTGATTTTATTATAATTAGTATATATATATATATTTTCAGGTTTTGAGGTATTTATCTGAAAATCTATATTTTTAAATATATTTTTATTAAAAGTAGTATTATTAATATTTTCTTGTAAAATATTAATTTTTTTATTTAATATTATTTTTGTATTAGATTCATTAGAATTAGATTCAGTCTTAAGAATAGTATTTAATAGTTCTTATTTTTTTTTTTCATTTTTTTTATTATTTATATATTTTTTTTTTTTTATTATTTTTTTATTATTTTTTTAATTTGTAGGTCTTTTTTCTTTGTATAAGAAATAACAATTAGAAATATTATGATTTGTTTTTTTATAATTTATATAAAACAAATTATTATTTTTCTTATATTTATTTTTGTTTTTTATTTTAACAGAATATATTTTTTTTGCTGATTTTTCTTTTGCTTTATCAATAAGATTAGCACATAAGGAATCAAAAGTATAAGCATTAGGATCTTTCCTAAAAGTTTGAATAATATTTTGTGTAAAGAATTTTTATTTTTCCCTTAAATTATATAAAATTTATGAGATTTTAATTTGGGGTGCTACAGTAATATTTTTAGAAGATAAATTATTTAATAAAATCTTTATTTGATGAATATATTCTTTTATATTTTGAAAATTTTCAAATTTGCAATCAAAAAATTCTTTTAGGGTTAAAAACTCTGTAGTAAATCTTTTTGGATTATATATTTTTTCCAGAGTATTCCAAGCTTTATAAGTAGTTATATATGTTTTAATATAAAGTAATGGATCTTTAGCACAAAATAATTGAATTATTGTTAGTGTTTTAAGATTTTTTGTATTATTTGCATTTTTTTTTTTAATAATTGGTTCTAATAAATCATCTTTAACCAGAACAGCTCTAATTCTGAGTGCCCAATCAATATAATTATCAGATCCAATTAATTGATCAATTTGAATTTTGCCAGTTGAAGACATAGTTCAAATTTAGAAATAAAAGTTTTCTTTTTATATATATAGACAATAGTCTAATATAAATTATTCTTCTATAAAAGAATAGAAGATGCCGGGCTCATAACCTGTCAGCATGGCATGATTTTTTTATAGAAATAAAAAATCTAAAAATAGAAGAGAAGAGTAAGAGAAAAGATAATTANGGAAGAGTAAGAGAAAAAGATAATTAGAAGTAAAAGAAAATAGTGTTGTAATAATCCTTGAATTGCTTATTATTATGGATCTATAGATGGGAATTTGTTCTCTATTTATGTTTGATTTATAGGCTGTTTTCAGACAATTTGAATATATCCATTTGCATCAATTACTTCCATTTTCAGTAATAATATCTGTTTTCAGATATATGAACTAGAAACATTGTATTAGGCCCTTTTGAAGTAGTTTTGAAGCATATAAGAACAAAACTGGATAAATTTTAAAGGAATAGTTTCATATTCCTACACTCCCCCATAAGAGTTATAAAATTATATATTTTATAAGGATTATAAAATTTATTAACAGATTTTAAAACCATTTTATTGGATAAAATTTTCTGTTTTTTTTTTTATTTTTTATATTTTATAGTTATGTTTTAACAAGCTTAAAAACCATATTTTAATGGATAAAAATTCTTATTTATATTATATTTTATATTATATTATATTATATTATATTTCAATATTTTGAATATTTCCTAGATCTCTCAGATATTCAAAAGTATTTATATTTAGAGATTTAGTCAATATATCTGCTAATTAGTTTTTTATTAAAATATATAATATTTAAATATTATTTTATTTTATATTTTCTCTTATAAAATATAGGATTTTCACCTAATTTAATAGTTAATTAATTATTAATTAATATTTTAGGAATACTAGTTGTATATCCTAGTTTTAAATTATCATTAATATAGTTAAATATATTTAATAAATATAATACTTCTTTTGTGACGGTTTAAACCCGTGTTCGAAGACACTCAGGCTACGCTGCGCTAACCCTCGTGAATTCCCTATTCGACGTCTTGGCGGTTCTGTGCAGGACACACAGAACCATGGATCAGAAGAATATACCACTATAACTGAACTTATTATTAATTTGAAAGCTTATTTACTTTTTTCTTTTCTCATTGAATTCTCTTTGTATATATGTCGCTTTTGTTAGCATTTATACTGGGTCTAGCCTATAATATTAGAATTTAATTTATTTTTTTTATGAATTATAAAATAGTGAACATATTGAAGTTATTAAATATAAAAATTATCAAACATTAGATTTAAAAAGTATTAAATAGAATAGACACACAAAGTTTTGCAAAAAAAAAAAAAAAAAAAAACAGAATGTTTAATAATAAAATTAATAGAATAATAATAGATTAATTATTTTTAAGAGTAGACTGACTGTTATATAAAAATTTATTTAATATAGTTTAATACCTTACAAACTAATTATATTAGTAGAAACATACCCAGTTGATATCTATGCCCACTTAATATATTAAAACTAAAAAGATTGAGATATAGCCCTTTAATAGAGAAAATTTAGCTCTTTATTTTTAGTTTAAGACTGTACTTTAGATTAAATTTAATTTAGAGACTATGAAATTTTCTAGCTCTGAATTAAAAATATAGTTTATAGTAGAAAAGCTGAAAGAAAAAGCAGCTTATTTTATAAGTCTATAGACAGAAAAATATAAAGATAATTTATTAAAATTTACAGTAGACTGTTTTTTCTATTATATAAAATAACAGTTTAGCAATATTGACTAATAAAAAAAAGTACTTGACTAACTTTAAAAATTATAATAAAGAAACCACATTTTTAAAAATTTATTTACAAAATTTTAGAAATTTATGTTTAAAAATAGTATAAAATAGTTTTAAATAATTATTATAAAGATTAGTTTATTCTAAAATATAATATTATTTAAACTGTAATAGATCACCATTATATTAATTAATTTCTTTATTTTTAATAAATATGTAAGAATTATTAGATAGATCACAGACTGTCTAGAAAGTCTAAAAAAATAAAAATACTACTAAATAGTATATTCAATAAACTAAATCTTTAATCTAATTAAAGATCCAGTAAGAATAGTTTATTAAAAATCTTATATAAATATAATAGCAGATAATAGAATAGACTAAAAATCAATCTTATAAATAACTATAGTTATACTATCAGGAAAGAGGATGAGAAGAGTAAATATTAAAAAGATTTAATAATAAAAAAATAAGCACTGTTGTTTGTATTGTAAATTATTTAAATATTTTATAAATAAATACTTATATAAAATATTTAAAATAAATAATATATTTATAGTATATTTAGCATAAGTTAAAATAAAAACAGATATTAAAAATAATATATTGAACAAATTAAAAGATAAAGATTAGAAAAAAGAGTAGCTTTCTGTAAAAAATGCAGTTAAAAGTATAAAATTATATCTAATCTAAAATAAGAATAGAAAAGATTTAATAATAAAAAAAAAATAATATCTTTATTATTTATATTTATTACTATAATAAATAAATATAGTATAGTTAAAGTGTTAATTAATACAGAATATAATCTATATTATATAATAAATTAATAATTTGTGGAAGAGACTGGGATACAGTGTATTAAAATAATATCTAAAAAAATCCAGGCATTTAATAAAAAAGAAGAAATAATATTGAAGGTCACAAAAATAGATTTATAAATAAATAGATTTAAATAAACTCTGTGAAGATATATTCTACTAACTCTAAACAGTAATAATCTAATATTAAAAACTGTATAAATGAAGGATTAATATATAATACCCATCCCATATAAATTAAAATTAATTTTTAAGGGAATAGATATAGAGATAATAAATAATAAAGAATAAATTTAAAGAGTAAATATAATAACAGTTTCCTTCCAAGCTCTTTAAATAATATTGAGAAGGAATAAAAAAAAAAAATAGAATTAAAAGTATTATCTAGGACAGTTTCTCTAAAGTTAAAAAGTATTTATAGACTTATTTAATAAAAGATCTCCATCAAATTATAAGAATTAGTCTAAAAAATATTAATAAAGTATTTTAAGAAAAAATCTATTTAAACTTATAGAAAGTATTTCTGCTAGAATACTAAAAGTTTATAGATATATTTAATATAAAGTCTGTTAACTTCTTACTATCTTATTAGAAAGAAGTTAATCACTTAATTAATTTAATCTCTAGATTAGATAGAAAGAGATTTAATTTATTATTTAAATTTTTATATTCTATAATAAAGAATAAATTAATAATATTTAAAAAACTACTTACAGACCTCACAGATAAAAAGTTTATATATTTTAGTAGTTTATCTGTAATAACTCCTATCTTTTTTATAAAGAAATCCAGAGAAAAAGTATAATTCTGTATAGATTATAAAGCCTTAAATATAATAATGAAAAAAAATTAATATTTATTTTTCTTTATTTATGAGATACTAGAATGAGTAGAGAAGACAAAATAGTTCTTTAAATTTAATATAGTAAAGGTTTTCCATTAAGTATAAGTAAAAGAAAATAATAAATAAAAAATAGCTTTTTATACCCAATTTAGACTATAGAAATAGTTAGTGATGTTTTTTGGCTTTATAAATACTTTAGAAATATTTTAGTAGTATATAAATAGTATACTAATTTTATACTTAAATAACTTTATTTTAGTCTATATTAATAATATATTAATATATACAGACAGTTCTTTAGAAAAGCACCAAAACCATATAAAAAAAATATTAAAGAAATTAAAAGAAATAGAATTATATTTAAATATTATTAAATTAGAATTTAAAATTAAATAGATAAAATATTTTAGATTTATAATAGAAACAGAAAAGAGGGTCAGTATAGACTTAGTAAAAATAAAAATTATAATTAATTAGACTCAGTTTATAATAATTTAAAAAATAAAAAAGTTTTTTAGATTTATAAATTTTTACTAATAATTTATATATAACTACTCTAATATAGTAACATTACTAATAAATCTTATAGATAAGAATATTCTGTTCTATTAATCTGATGTAGTTAATGCAGTATTCTAATAAATTAAAAGAATATTTATCTTTATATTTATACTACTATAGTTTAATTCTAAATAATAGACTGTAATAGAAACAGACTTATTAAATTAAATCTCTGAAGATATTTTAATATAGTATAATAATAATAATATACTGAGATCTTATACTTTTTTTTTAAAAAAAAACACTTTAGTAGAGTATAACTATTAAATCTATAATAAAGAATTATTTATAATTATAAAATATCTACAAAAGTAGAAATCAGAATTAATAAAATTAAAGATATTTAAAATTTATATTAATTATAAAAATTTATAATATTTTAGCTAACTCTAATATCTAAATAAACAGTAAATGTGTTAGATTAATATTTTAAATCAGTATAATTTTATTTTTTAATATATATTAAAAAAGATAAACACATAAGCAGACACACTATCCTAAAAAAATAAAGATATTTTCAAAAATATAAATAATAAATATTTAAAGCTTTAAAAAATAATATTATTATTTTAGATATTTAATAGTAGTTTTATACTTTCTATATATAATTATATATAGATTATATCTTTTAAACTAATAGCTATCTACAATGACTCTAAGAATATTATCTTTAGAATAATACTATTAATATTAAAAATAAAAAATAACTTAGTTTTAAAAAAAAAAATCTTAGAGTTAATAGATTAGAATAAAATATATACAGATCTATAGAAAATTATTAAAAAAAAAAAAATCACTATCCTAAAGAAATTAAATTTAAAAATAGAATTAATAGAATATATAGTAAATAAAAAAAAAATATTATAGTATCAAATAAAAATATAGATTTTAAATATTAAAAAACTATAGATAAAAATAATGGTTAAAGCTTATAACTCTCTATTAATAGATTATCTAGAGAAAAATATCTTATACAGGATTATAATAAAAAAATATTATTAATCAAAAATATCTATAGATATTAAAAGATTTATTTTTTATTATAAGATCTGCAAAAGTAATCAAATATAGAGAAAAAAATACTAAAAGTTATTAAAATCTCTACTAATCTTAAATAAAATATAACACAAAATCTTAATGGATTTTATAATTAAGCTGTTAATATTAGATAGATATATTAATCTTCTAATAATAGTAGATTATCTAAATAAGAGGATTGTTCTAGTCCTATTAAAAAATATTATAATTGAAGCTGTTATTTAGATATTTATATAATTTTTTATACTCTATTATAGATTATCTAAAAAGATTATTTTAGATTAAAGGTCTTAGTTTATAAGTTTTATATAAAAAAAAATTTATAAAATATTATAGATTATACAGCATCTATTCACTGTTTAGCACTCTAAAAATAGACAGCAGCATAGAATAAAGAAATAATAATATTAAATTTTACTTTTAAATATTTATAAATTATATATAAAATAACTAAAATAAATTCTATTCAATAATATAATTTATATTTAATACAAAAAATATTTTTTTTATTAAAATAAATCTTTTTTTTTTATAATACAGGTATAATTTTAAACCCTGGATCATTCTAAAGGAAGTCTAGCTTTATAAAAATTTAAAAAGCCTAATTTAAAAGACTGATAAAATCTTTCTAAAGCTTTAAAACAGTTTTAACTATGCGCAGCTCTTAATAGTACTAATACAGAAGAGAAATAAGAAGTATGTAAATACATAGAGAATATCTGCGCCATAGTATAAAGTAAGTAATCTTATATAGCTAGATATACAGAATATACAAATAAATAGACTATTTAAAAAATTTAATATCTACAGCTTTAAGTTTAAGGTTTTTAAACAAGTTAACTCTTATATTTACTGACTAAATATACTATTAAATATATATAATGTCTTCTATATAGTACTTTTTCAATCAACTAATAAAAATATAAAAGAACTATTTCTTTTATAGAAAATAAAACTACACCATTTATTAAAAATAATAATTAATAAAGAATTAAAATATAAGATTAAATATATTCTAGCAGAATATATTAAATAATAATAGAAAAAATTTTTAGTAAAATAGGTAGAGTATAGAATAACAATATAAAAATCTATAAATAATCTTAAAAATACTGTGGCTCTGAATAACTGGAAAAAAAAAAAAAAGGGTAATATAATAATTTAAATCTATATTTAAAGATATTTAGGCTATACTATACTAACCCTTATAAATTCTCTATTTGATATTTTAATAATTCTATACAGAGTATATAGAACCACAGATTGGAAGAATATATTACCATAACTAAACTTATTACTAACTCAGAAGCTTGTTTATTTCTTTCTCTTCTCATCGAATTCTCTTTGTATGTACGTCGCTCTTGCTAGCGCTTATACCGGGTCTAGCCCGTGACATCTTTAATTGTTTCTTTTAAAGCTATATATTTAGCTTCACATAAGCTTAAAGCAACTAATTTTTATAATTAAGAATTCCAACTAATAGGATTATTTATAGCTAAATTATTAGATAAACTAAAAATATAACCAGTAGTTAATTTTCTATTATTTATATTATCTACCCAGTCACTATCACAGTAACCTTTTAGAAATAGATCATTTCTAGAATAATTATATTTTATTTCAATATTAATAGTAGATAATAAATATTTCTATATATTATTAATTATATTAATATGATCTTTATTTGGATTACTTATAAATCTAGTATCTAGATTTATATTATATATAATATCAGGTCTAGTTTTTAGAAATAAATATAATAAAGATCTAATTTTAGATTGATATTTTATAGTAACTTTATTATCTGTTATATTATTATTTTTATATACCTTTATACCTGGTTGTCCAGGTATTTTCTTTGGTTTAAAATTATTAAATATTTGAAATTTATTTAATAATTTTAATATATAATCTTTTTAATTTATATATATAGTTTTATTATTATAATTTATATTTATATTATTTCCTAAAAATATAGAAATATCACCCATATCTTGGATTTTAATTTCTTTATTTAATTCCTTTGTTATATATTCAATATATTTTAAATCTTGATGTATAAATATAATATCATCAACATGAACTATTAAAATAGCTTTATTTATAATATTTATATAAATACCCTCATCATGAGATAAGACATTGAAATTATATTTTTTAATTATATTTTTAAAAAATAGATTCTATAATCTAGAAGCTTGTTTTAAGCTATATAATACTTTATTTAATAAACAGCATTTATTTTTATATTCTGGTTTATTATATAAACTAATTAGTAATATAGTATATATTTTTATGTTTATATTTGTATAAATAAAAGTATTTTTTATATTATATTATTTTATATATTAATCTTTATTTATTGTTATTATAAGTAATAAATGCCAGGTTTCTGTTCTAGCAGTAGTAGAAAAAGTTTCTAAATAATTAATTTCTAATTTTTGATGGAAATCTTGTATAATCTATCTGGCTTTATATTTTATATTTTTATCTTTATTAGTTATATATAATTTATTATATAAATTAGAGTTTATTATTTTTTTTTTAAAAATCTATTTTTTTTTTATAGGAATAATATTTTTTAGAATATCTATTATTTTATATGTATCTTGTAATAATAGTTTTTTATTTTTTTTTAAACAGGCTTTATACCAATATTCTTTTTTAGTAGAATTTATAGTTTGTTTAAAAGTATTAGGTTCTTTAATATTATTAATTGAAATAATATATTCAATATTTTTATTATATTGTAATATATTAATATAGTTATATATTGTTGTATTTTTTAGATTATAAATAAATTTTTTATTTATTTTATCTAAAATTTTATTATTAATTTGTAATATATTATTATTATCTTCTTTATATTTTGGAATTTGAATTTCAAAATTATCTTTTGGTATATTATTTTGATTAATATATTGTTGATTATTATTATTATTTTTATTATTATTTTGATATTTAATTGTTCTATTATTTAAAATAGAATTAGAAGTAATATATTTTTCTTCTAATATAGTAACATCTCTAGACCATAAAGTTCTTTTTATTTGGATATTAAATATTTTATAATGTTTATAGTTATTATAACTAATTAATATTCTTTTTCTTTATATTAGTTCTAGTTTTTTAAATTGTTTATTAATATTATAATAAACAATAGATTTCTATATTTTAATATAATTAAAATTAGGTTCTTTATTATAATATATTTAATATAAAATTTTATAATTTAATAATTTATAAGGTGTTCTATTATATATAAAAACTATTGCTTTTAAAGCTTCTCTCTATAAATATTTATTTATTTTTGAAGTAAATAATAAACTTCTTACTTTATTTAATAAAATAAAATTTATTCTTTTAATTAACCTATTAGGTTCTTTTGTATAAATAGAGGTTTTATTATATATTATTTTAAATTTATTAAATAATATTTCAAAATTATTATTTATATATTTTTTTTTATTATCTGTAAAGAATTCTTTTATTGTTAAATTATTCTAATTTTCAATAATATTTTTTATAGTATTAAAAGAAATAAATGCTTCACTTTTGTTATTTAATATATCTATAAAAAGATATCTAGATTTTTTATCTAGAAAAGTTATATAATAT
>JAMAFV010000110.1:0-13304 GCA_023625935.1 Eurotiales sp. R13A2
ATTCAACGCGCTTTTTCGTGTTTTGAAGCTAAATCAGTCATGAGGTGGGTTTAGTCATGAGGCGGTGAGGGACGGTACAGGAGACTAGACAGCCATTCTAGAATTAACAGATCAATCCCCACGACCAAACGATTCCTATGGCGTGAATCCAGTTTCTTGAGAATGCAAGGGGCCTTCTAGGGACTACACTGCAGTTCTCGAATATGGGCGCATCTCGGACGACATGTCTGAACCTATTCCTAGTTGATTTCAATACAGATATTGTTTTGTGCAGTATCCTATTTCACTCACGAGCGGGACAAATGGATTCTCCATCCTACAACGAAAGTGAGTCAAGTCATGAGACATTTGTCCTACTGCCCATATTTTCAACTTTACGATGTCTGTCATGCAGAGAACAATCCAGTCAAGGAATGGTGACCAGGAAGAGTAGAGAAGTCGGAATAATTCGGCAACCCAGTGCGATCAATACCCAGATGCGAATTCATTGCTTGAGCCCTGCTGGGCGAATCGAGAGTACCAAGTCCTACGAAGTACAACAGTTTAACACACCGGTGGGAACGTCATCTAGCTTCCATGGTTTGGTGATGGATTTGAGGGTTGTAGCATCTATGTATAACCAGTCCATCACCCCTCAAGATTAGAAGAACAATGAACAACTTCATACCTTGAACCTACTGTAATTATTAACACTTTCTGTTGAATATAGATATCTCGGTGGATATGTTGTTCCGATATGGAAGTGGGTCTGTGCATGCGTGGAATAAATAACCAGTCGATCAGCCCCTCAAGATTAGAAGGACAAATGAACAACTTCATACCTTGAACCTACTATAATTAATACTTTCCCACGCTTTTCACCACTCTTTTCGCCACTTACACCACTTACACCACTTTCACCACTCTTTCCCACGTTTTTTACCAGTCTCCTTACCAACAAGTTCGTCAGTGTATTCATGACTCTTTCCGCCTGTTAACTACTGTAGGTTCAAAGGTATAAAGTTGCTCATTGTGTTCTAATCTTGAGGGGCTGATGGACTGATTATATACATCATGTATGCACGGACCCACCTCCTTATCGGAACAACATAAAACACCGAGATATTCAACACTATCCGTATATATAGACTAGCAAATAGTATCTGTCTCTGATATAAAAGGGGTTATGCCCATCACGCCGTTATATAGGTAGAT
The DNA here is from genome assembly GCA_023625935.1 of Eurotiales sp. R13A2. Classification (NCBI taxonomy): domain Eukaryota; kingdom Fungi; phylum Ascomycota; class Eurotiomycetes; order Eurotiales; species Eurotiales sp. R13A2. The sequence goes on from JAMAFV010000110.1 coordinate 1,195, forward strand.
ATATGTGTCAGATAGTTGCAATCTGCAAAGCAATACATGATGTCCTATTTTTGGGTTCTTACGTGTCTTCTGCATAATGTCATTTGGTCTTCGGCTTATGCTGATAATGCTGTCCATACCTATCTACACGAACATGGAGTGCTTGCCAAGCGGTTAATTCCAGTGGGCCCTTCAACGGCTCTTACGTCCACAAATCCTAGTTCCAGTGTTTCTCTGACGATCGGGGTAGATGGGTATGTTACTCTGAAGTCTTGATTCAGTATATTATTGACATGTGCAGCCTGATTGGGATCATTGAGATTGGCTCCCCGGGACAAACCATTGATGTCCAATTCGATACCGCCTTTAACGGAGTCCTTATTCAATCTACCCATGAAGAATCAGATATCGGTGGCAGTACCGAGTATGACAGCAGCAAATCCAAGTCATACAATTATATTATCAGCTCCCTAACCGAGGAAAACTACACTCAAACATTTGCGGACGGCGCCTTCGCCACAGCCATTGCCGATACGGAGACATTCAATCTTGGCGGGACCCTTTATTCTGATATCCCATTCGGCCAACTTCGCCAATATTATCAGAATACAAGTGGGCAAAGTCTCCCTTTCGGTCAAGCAAGTGGAATCATTGGTCTCAACTATAATTCCATGCAGCAACCTGGACTAGTTAGTTTCATGTATGCGATTCGGGATCAAGTGACCGGTAAATCTTTATTCCACCTCTAATGTTTCTATGATTAATCTTTCAACACAGAATGGAAATGTGCACTTGATGTATCTCGCGCATGGAAAAATGGAACTTGGACATTTGGAAGCCTCAACAGTGTCACTGGCTATACTGACATTGCATGGGCGGGCCGAAACGTTAATCAACCTACATGGAGCATCAATATTACTGCAATATCAGCTGGTACGAGAGGGAATCCTCCGGTGGAAACGTGGTCCGCAACTGTTTCCACAGAAGAGCAGTCTCTGGTCATGCCGCAAACTCTCTTGGACTGGTATTTTCTGGGTGTTGACTCTACATGGTCTCCCGCAGATAATACCTATCGCTTTCCATGCAATGTAGCCTTACCTGACTTTACGTTTGGATTTGGCAATGGAACCTTCACAATTCCTGGCACTTATATGCCTTACCAGCGTGATTCCACCAACACCACCTGTATTTCGATTGTCACAGGAGACAACTCTACGGACTCAGATCATGAATACAGTTTTGGTTCGCGGTGGGCGGAACTGGGCGTTCTAATATTTGACTACGAACAGAGTCAGGTAGGCTTCATGAATAAGTCACAACCTCTCCCAGCCTTCAGTCTCTCTTCTCTGGAAATTGGTACCCTGGACTAGCTCATTGTACCAACCTTTTCGCTTTCATACCACGTCTGTATCACCACCTGGCCTGGCCTGGATACATTTTTAGCAGGTTCAAAGGAGGTTAACATGACGCACTGGTGTCCCTGCGGTTGTCATTTCTAAAGTAGCTGAAATCCTCGTGAATTTGAGAACTATTGTCAATTTGTTGACTTCCACGTCGCAGCTGGGAACGACAATGATCCAAGCTGGTGTTCATTAACAGAAGATTGGAGAATTTTTAAAAGACGAAGGGATAATCTCTGCTGGTGAGAAGCAGCGAGATTTATATACCCTGAAAATTACCTGCACTGACCTTAGCCTGGCCTCTCTGAGGCGCAGCTCCATGGTAAAGGCCATTGGCCATCTGGCCCAGTAGGAAAACGCGATGCATCTTTCGTTAGTGCACACTACTCTCGGAGACAAATTTCTTTGTCTACCTGCCCCATCTACATCTCGACAACTCGCCTTTATCATCTAGTTCGTTGATCCAATGGTCGGATTGTATTCGTTGAAAATGCAAGATATTGACGTGGGTTGGGTATGCGTGGAATCTAGTGACCTGGCAGTGGCACTCAGCATGTTGGATGAAGAATATAGCATCCCCTCTGTATCTCAAGATGATAGCAATCTGTTTAGGTTTGGTCGCGTCGATTGACTGAAAGTTGTGCCTTGTGTGCTGCCTTGCGGAAGCACCGGTGGCGCAGATACGGCCGCTTTAGTCACTACGAACTTGAAGCTGATATTTTTACTTGGTTTGGCGGGAGCCATTTCTCACTGCAAAGCCGACATTCGGCTGGGTGATGCAGTGACCGCGGTGCCATCTGATGGATCTAGTGGGATAGTCCAATTTTCGTCATGTTACCGCATTGAAACGACCCGCGCGTCGGAGTCGCCACCCAAATTTCTGCTCAAGTGTCTGCATACTTTCCAACATCAGGCCCAGGAGCGGTCGATCGAGATTTTGCAGTGGAAAGAAAAAGCCTTCACCAAATTTCCACGTTTGAAGAGAACCTGCCGACGGCCCGAGAACCGACCCGACCAGCTCTTCCACACGGACTATGTTCATACAGGAGGAGGCAATTTGTGGCCGGTGTGATCTTTCATACCTCGTGTCACGTCCACCGATGAACGAGGTAATCTCACATGTTTATTGTGGAAGCGTTGCCACAAGCGATACCATTATTGCTGACACGAAACTAAGAGATGATCAACCGAGGCTCAGCGGGTGTAATGGCGATCGAAGTGCCCGTGATTGTGGTTTGTTCTTTCACCACATATGTGGACTCCTACTCCTAACATAAGGCGTGGAAGTGGTATCGTGGAATGCGGGGCCCATGACCTTGAGTTATCACCAATTTCTCCGGCTTCCGATATCACTGCCTCCCTCATTAAAGGCTGGAATCCGGCCTTGGTGACTATCACTGAGAGTGGCTATACCCGGACATCCTTCCCTAATCAACTGATTCTTGGTCGATGGTTAATGGAGATACCGCTGATCAAGACTCCCAAAGGGATCACGTCACGAGGGGACCTGATACCATCAATTGGCAGCACAACTACATGGGGTCAAAGGAAAGAGAAGAGTAAATCGCGTTGGACATCACTCTTTCAGAATGAATCAATGGCAATTCGTTTAACCCTCATCCAGGAAGCAGGAAACAGGAAGGATGAGCGTTCCGCCCAATGCGAGGAACGTGGCATTCTTATATACAACCCGGGCCTCACATGAAAATAAATGAGAAATTATGCTTCATTGCAATGTTAATCTCTATCTTTCTTACATCTTCTATTTGCTAAAACTACAAATGTTCCTTTTAACTATTCGTCGCTCTTACAGTATGCTGTAATTATACCTGCAGAACTCAATCCCTTCATTATAGCTTCTCCTTTCAAACGCATCTCCCTCCGAGACTTCACCGCTGCACCAGTGCTTACCGTGGCTCTTGTAGTGTTGTGCGCATCCTTAATACACCGTGACAATTTAAGTCTGTTCTTAGGATCTAGCGTTGATGATTTTGATCAAGAAATTACAGCCTCTCTATATATGTGCACGGCTATACAGTATAGGTGCATTTTAATACACTGTATCCCCTTAACCACCTGCGTACTCCTTGACCTTTTCCGCAACTCTTTTTCTGGTTCCACCCTCCTTCCGCGCCGAGACAGGAGACGTAGTATACGGCATGTAACTTCAATTCTGTTAGATGATACAAGGCTCCCGAGATTCGCAGCCCATATTGAGAAGAGCCAGTTCACTCAATATCCTGCAAGTGTGCATTCTTTGGTCTGGTGATAATCAAATTGGGAATGCCGATACCTAAGCTAGATCTGCCTCGACTAGCCCTGAGTAGGTGAGGTTCTTACGCTTCGGGTGCTACATAACCATATTGTGCAGGGACGGAAAGTACTCGGTTCCATCGGTATCCTGCTCGATTCCAGCCCACAGCTCATCCCACCTCATCGTCTTTATTGCAACGTGCTTATGCAGCTCCATGACCTATCGAAAATACATGGGTCAGTACGCACCTTTTCCTGACGTCTAGAGCGGCCAACCCACCTTGGGCTGCTGATCAGGCTTCAACTGCCTCAAAACGAAGTAAATACAACGCCACGGCTTGGCCAAGTAGTCGTCGGTCTCGCCCCAGACAGATTCATCCTTACAAGTCGTGCCATAGACAATTTCAACGTCCAATCCGACCTCTTCCTTGAACTCGCGCACGATCGCCTCCTCGGGCGTCTCGTTCTCGTCAGCACCGCCGCCAGGGAAAGACCATGTATCTGCGCTCCGACGGTGTGGTTAGTGCATGTGACTCAAATGTGTATGTAAAGCGTGTCAACAAATAAATATAAACATTCTTACAATGTGAATACTCACCTGGCTCGCCATTATCCGACTGTTCGAGTGTTTTCTTCCTCCGATGAATGAGCAGAACTTTGCTGTTGATGAACAGAAGACCCATAGTTCCAATGCTGTGTTTCACAGTGTATCTGCGGGTGATGGAGCCAGTAATGTCGGTCTTGAAATCAGTGGGAGACATCTTGAGCAGCTAAAATGAGGTGTGCGAATCTGCTGGGACGTGAGAATATTGTTTGAGAATCTCCCAATAAGATGACACTGTGGTGCAGTAGTAGAAGTTGATTAGAGAAGTCTGTTAGCTAAAGGGTGGGTTTATATAGGTGCCCTAGGTAGACATTGAGCTAGTCTGACGTCAGCAAACTATCCCACGGCGATGAGTCAAGCTAACTTACACCTTGGACGTGACGGTACAGAAAGGAGTTTAAAACGGATGCAGTAATGCAAGACGTAATGGACTCTTGACACCCTTAGGACTATCCAGACAACCATCGTTCGCCAATCATTTCATTTGCTTTCCTTTTTGCATCACTCCTAATCAACGTTTTCCCCATCCTGTTCTTGCGGCAAGAGGACGTGTATGGGAATCTGGAGGTGGATCATTGATGAAATAACACAGTAGCTACTCAGTTGCTTCAGACTATTGACACGTTCACGAATGAGACAACGAAGGCATTCCCTAGAATAAGGTGGCCACGGACGTGTTATCAATTCTTCGCCAATTAATGTCTTGACTTTTCCATCGATGGTGGTGCTGTATGACGTTCTTCCCCAGTTCTTCACCACTTTCATCATTGATACAGATTGAACAATCGCTCGAGATAGAACACCTAGATCATCAATAGTGATTTTATGGATAATTCAAAGTAAAATCCACCGTTTTGTCATTTTCACCTAGGTTAATCCATTGCATCTAGCCAAGTCCATTGACGCCAATGCTCAATCAATACTGTAAGAGGACTAATCACTATATATATATATGATCTCCTCAGATAGAAGAAGCCCAGAGCGGTTGATGCTGCGCCATTGGCTATATCGTCTGATTTCACGAAGACATATTGTAGTGAGCCTCACTGTTTACTGATTTTTCATCACATTGACCTCCGATGCAGATAATCGGAAGATCACGTACAAGTGGCGATCGAAATGCATTGCCTCACAACTCTGAAGTGTGCTAAATCATACACAGTATTACGTGGCTTCGACGAAAGTATGCTTTCTTAGAGTAGTCAACGAACAATCATGGTTGTTTGGACGTCTATAGCTACACGTTGATGGAGATATCTCCTGCTCACTGCGGAGTCCCAACACCGACTGGTCTTATTGGCCGGACTCTCAACATCCATTCTTACCGAGAATTGCCCGGACTAATTCATTGCTGAGAATTGTAGTTTGTAATTAGCAGTCGCTTGGTGGAATTATCGATCCGAGCTGCCGAACTGTTCGTGAGGTACAGTAGTCCAGGTGGCTTTACCCTTTTTTGATCACACCTGATCAACTTTTCACCCGTCCTATTCTTGCTGCAAAATGGTGTATATGAGAACGTGGAGGAGGATCATGGAATAATACAGTAGCTATTCAGTTGCTTCAGGATATTTTCGCGAATGAGACGTAGTCTGAGAAGCAACGAACGTATTTCCCACGGCAAGGTGGCCGGCGTACACTGTCCTTCCCTCTCACTTCGCCGCCAACTTTTTATGACTATTTCATCGATAGAGATATTATGCTCCTCCCCAGGTCTTTTGTCAGCTTTCATCAGTCTTTCAATCACTGTTACAGTATGGATGGATGGATGATTTCATTTACCCTGACCCCTCGCTACACTAGATGAATCCCAGGTCACGTGATGTATATAGACTGTCAGTGAGAAATCACGTGAATATGACCCTATGTCGCCGAGCAGGCTTACTAACCTAGCCGGATTAGGCATTTCTACGCTTTAGACGGCTTATACGGCCAATCAGGAAGCCGGATTACGCGGCGGTGGAGAACCCTCGATAAGCAACGCTGCTTTACCGCTGTTCCCAGCGACTAGACGATGCTCATTGGACTACGTGGAAGGAGGAACAACTAGCGTATTTGCACTGTATTTGTATATAAATTAGCTAACAGTTCCTGCGAGGACTGTTCCTGGGAGCAAGCGAATAGAGACCTCTTTCTTTCTTTCTTTCTTTCTTTCTTTTATTCCTCAGGCTTTTCGCGGCCATTGGCTGCATGTAGCCCCCTTGTTATTGCTATCTAAACGCGCGTGTCATCTAGTTACAGAACCCCTACACTCCTTGTAATGTTTCCGACTCTTACCACTCTATCCTTCCCCTACATCTCCGCTGAGTCTCTTTGTTTTGATTGCAAAATTGAGTACCACCTTGACTATTTCCATGTTTGGTTTCCATACCATTGCAGTGCCATCGACGGGCTTTCCATCCGGGTTGCGCCGTGTCGATCGTCCCCCTAGTGCGTAAGACAAGTCTCCAAATCGTTCCCCCATCGCTCTAGTCATCGGCTCTCGGAGTTCATTCCATTGTTTGCAGTAAAATAGGAAGTGTTCTGTTGTTTCGTCGTCATCTCGGCATGAGCATTGCGCATCTTCGATCTTGTTGATTTTAAAGAAGGATTGGTTCAACCGAGAGCATCCAGTCCTGAGTTGAGCCAATGCAGAGGCTTCAAGACGTGTCAGTTTGTTGTACAGCTGTTTGGTATGATTCCCCGGTAGGGCAGAATCAAGAGATAGCGTAAAAAGTCCATGTTTTCCTTTTCGGAATTCTTCTTTCCCTTGCTCTTCGAGTTTCATCCGCGTTACTCGCCACAGGGCGGTTTTCAGACATACCCTTGCCCATCGTGGGAGGAGGTCGGGGTTGTCTGGAGGTTCCGCTTGCTGCGATAAGTGCATTGCCTGTTGTAGCCCTTGGCATTCCGTGTCTGATGGGAGCCATTGGAGGTTGATTTTCATGCCTGTCCCGGCGATTTTGAGGATGCCATGAGTGATTTGGCGCATGAGGCCTTGGCCACTTTGATATCGTGGATTCGCGAGCGATTGTAAGGCGGAGAGATTGGTAGTTGCAATCGTTGTCCATATGGCTGACGCTGGTATAGTTAGATTGGCTTTAATGATGTCCACATACCGCACGGCCTCGTATATTGCTCCCAGTTGAGCGTAGTGCAGGTTCAGTTGATCTTCACATCCTACCGTCATCGACCAGTAGTCACTTGTTGTGCCGTTGACTTGCGTGACTAGTCCAACCTTGATATTGCCTCTCTGCACCGACCCGTGTGTGAAGATGACGACCTGGTGTCGGTGCTGTTCAAGGGTTGCGGTCGGGGTGACTTGGTCTTCTCGTGATGCTCCTATTTGCTCGATGAATTGTCGGAGCCGCGGATTCCATGGAGGAACGGGCCCCGGTTGTATGGTTTCTGTATGTGGAGGCGGGATGCAGAAGTTGGAGAAGCGTTTGAACGGTGACACAGTTCTGGTAGTTTGATACACTGCTAGTTGGCGACATTCCCAAAATGGGTGCGTGCGCCGGAGCGTGTGGCAATTGATCCAATGGTGGTAGATGTGTTTCCGGAGACGAATGCAGGTGGTCTCGATGCCCGCTTCACTCTCCGCGATGGCGAGTGCCGCATAGCGGTATACCCCAATAATGGCCTGGGTGGCACTTCGCTGGATTGAATTAAAGGCTCTGATAATCCACGGGGATACTGTGCAATCTTTGGTGAGGGAGCACCATACCGACGCCGCGTAGTCCACTGTGGGTGCGACTGTCGCCATGAACAGTTGACGTGCCGCACTCGGGGTGAGCCCACGCAGCTGTTTCAATCCCGTCGCCGCCCGGAACCCTTTCTTGGCCGCGGTGGCCACATGCTCTCGGAACCGCAGTCGTTGGTCGATCAACACTCCGAGAATCTTTATCCACGGTTGGGGACTGACAGTGACCTCATCGACCCAGAGAGGCGTGGCCGGTAAGTGGCATCGTACTTTTGATCTCGTGAAATGGATCAAGGATGTTTTCTCTGCTTCGAACGATGCACCCGATGCAGACGCCCATTCCAGAGCTCTTAGGATGACTTCCCGTTGTAAGCGAATAGTATTCTCCTCCGCGTTCGAACCCACGATCCAGTGGGTGTAGTCATCCACGAAAGCAATCGCCCCTCCAGTACCGGTGATCTCGACTTTGGTAAGGGCCGCATTCATGAAAAGAAATAGGATGGGTGATAATGGTGAACCCTGCGGGAGGCCCGCGTGTGCAATTTCCGTTTCTTCGGAGCAGAATGAATTCACGATGACACTGGCTCGTCGGTGCGAGCAGAAGCAAGATACCCATTGAATGATGCATTCTGGGATTCGACTTTGTCGCAGCCGCCAAACTAATACTTGGCGGGCGACTCTATTGTATGCGCCCTTCACGTCGAAGCTCACCAAGCTCAGGACCTTTTGTTCTCTCCACGCGCTGTAGATCCGCTCCACCAGTATGTTGAGTGCTTGTTCACATGACCGTCGGCTTCGTGCTCCGAAATGGTTTTCGGGTAGTAAGTGGTGTTCCTCTACCAGGTGAGAGATGCGGGTCGCGATGACGATCTCGAGCGCTTTCCCCAGTGTTGAGAGGAGAGAAATCGGGCGGTAACTTTTCAGGAGTGACGGTGCCTTGTTGGGCTTGGGAAGAACCACCACCTTGGCGATCTTCCATTGGTCTGGAACGCGTCCTAGCTGGATGGATGCCGTGAAGATCTGGACGATAATATCTCCGGTCACGGGCCAGGTTTTTTGCCACACTGCCGCTGTAAGCTGGTCTTGTCCGGCGGCTTTATTGGGGTTAGCCTTCATGATCGCGTTTTCCACCTCATCATGCGTAATTAGTTGGAAAGGGAGTGGCAAGCTAGTGTCTGGGGTCGTAGTTGGTGCTTCTGAAATCAGGGGGATGGGTGGGTAAAATGCGGCTAGGAATGCTCGGGCTTTCTCCGCATCCTCCTCAATCATTTCCCCATCGTTCTCTAACGCTGGGATTGGTACCCTTCCGCTTTTGTTTGACATATATTTCGCCGCGATCCAGATGTTGTTGGCGTTCTGCAAGAACTCCTTCCAGTGTCTCTTCTTCTCGTCTCGGATTGCCGTATGGAACTTTTGTTTGGCTTTTCGGGCATGTTCTTCCAGGTCCGGACGTTCCAACCCATACTCTATAGCTCTGGAGTGCAGGTTCCTGATCCTTGTATACTCGTTGCGCAGTGTTGTCAACTCATTGGTCCACCATCGTTTGTAATACGGTGAGGGCTTGGGTTTTGGGGATAGATTTTTTATTGTCTGAATGACTCGGTGGAGTAACCGTTCAACTGCTCGGTTCAGTTCGTCCGGGCTGTGAATGGACCAGTCTTCATCTTGTAGGTGCTTTAGTCTGGCGCATACCGCGTCCCAGTCCACGTTCTGTAGGCGGAGGCCCGGTGTCTGTGGGGTCGTGTTTGGAGAGTTAATGTCGAAGGCGGTTTGTATGGCCCGGTGGTCCGATCCGTGCTCTACCGGGTGGATCTTGCATTGAATTAGCTGGGATGCGAGAGTCACACTTGCCAGGATGAGGTCGACCGTTGATCGCCCCTGGGGTCCTTCGAACGTGATGGTCCCGCGTCGTAGTAGGCTCTGGAGGCTCCACTCCGACATAGAGTCGAGGATTGGTTCCGCCTCATATCTCCGATGGGAGTGATCAACGATAGTTCGATTTCCTCCCCAGAGATGGTGCCATCGGTTGAAGTCCCCCGCGATGATGAGTTCCACTTGTTGCCCATATTGTTCTTTTGCTCGGGTGATGGTTGTCTCAATTTTTTGGAGCTGGGACGTAAGATCCTCCAGGTGGTGACCATTTACCCTTGGTGGAATGTATACTGAAATGACGAGAATGATACGATTGGGTATTTTGATTGTAATCGCTGTGATGTCAGGGGAGTCGACATGGATGCGGCGTGCCTGGGGTCCATCGCGGTTGACCCAGATCATGCTTCGGTAGGCGGCTAGATTCGTGCTTGAGTCTCGCTGGGTGGAGGGTAAGATAGGCGTCCATTTGTGGTGGGTGTGGACCGTGGCCTTCCCCCCAATAGAGAACAGTGGTGGCTCGCTGATCAGGAGCAGGTCAAAGTGTCGTAATGAGATGTCGTTCAGGAGGCTGAGCTGAGTTTGTGGACCTTTCCTGAGGTTGGCCTGCAAGATGCGAAGGGGCCTACAGTTCATGACTGGGCGCCCCCGTTGCTGTGTTGCGGCTCCGAATCTTCTCCAACTCTCTCACCCAGGTATCGCAGTTGCGATCCGAAGCGCTGTGGCCGTCTTTCTGGCATGATTCACATCGGCGGTGTTCGCTACTGCATTGAGCGGCCGAGTGTGGCCCTGCGCATCGTTCGCATCTGGTTGGGTTCCGACATCTTGCTGCCTTATGTCGGTATTGTTGACAGTTGTGGCAGCGGATAGGTCTTAATTGATAATGAAAGATTTCTGAGAAAACCACTTCGCCTCCTACATAGGCCAGTCTTCGGTTGAGGAGTGTCTTCGCATCGTTTTCCTTCGCTAAGTAGACCACCATTGATCCATATTCTTTCTCCCCGCTTAGCCATCGGATCATTCTGATCTCTGCTCCCCCGTTTTTCCGTGCAAACTCCTCCCGAAAGTCATTCCGTTCGTGCCCCGGCGTATCGTACACATCCGTTTTCCGCACTTCGTCCAGCTTGATGGGGTACCATTGCTCTCCTTGGATCTTCACCCTAGGGAAAGCTTGCAACCATTCTGATCGTTCTCGCAGTAATTGCACGCCTCGTTCACAATCCAGAAATATTTTGATGATGTTCCGCGGTGCCGTTTTGATCCCTTCGATTCGAATGGTCTCTGTCTCTGTCTCTGTCTCAGACCCGAGGCGACTATTGATCATTCGTTGCAGTTGGATAGGGTCTCGGAGGAGAGCCATGGTTTCAGGGGAGGCTAGGCTGGTTTCTAATCTCATGACAGGGAGTCCTGCGTCTGCCCGTGCCGTCGTCGTCGTTGGAGGTGACCCAGAAGTCGGTGTGATAGCGGTTGCCCAGTTACCTCCTGTGCTGGCTGTGGTTTGCGAGGTGCGGCTTGAGGATGTGTCATCCCGCAGTTTGCGCACCAATTCCGTGAGTTCAGACACTTCCTTCCGTAATTTACTGATTTCCTGAGATTCCAGGGTCCTGTCGAGGTCCCCGTTGGAACCATTGGTGATCATTCGTCGCGTTTCTTGTAGCTCTGTCTGGGTCGCGTTCATCTGGCTTTTCACCGCGTTCATATCCGACCGGAGCGCCAGTATTGCGTTTTGGTGTTGGATTTCGCGTGTTTGGGCTTCTTGGTCACGTTTCACCAGTTCCTGGGACATTTGTGCTACCTGTTGTCGTAACGCGCCGTTGGATTCCACCAGGTGCTGCAAGACCTTTTGCAGCTCACCCACATCGAGATCTTTGGATTTGGCATTTTTCCCATTTTTCTTATTGGTTTTTTCCGCAGTTTCGTTTTCCTGTTCCTGGATGTAGAGGACCGGTTTCGCTACCACCCGTGAGGTGTGCCTTCTTGTTGTTGGCGCACCTGGTGCATCACGCGTGTCTGGCGCGTTCTCGGGTAGCTCACCCGTTTCCCCACGTGCCGCACCGCCTTCTTCACCCTCATCTGGGGGCATGACACCCAGATTTCTCTCTTCCTAGTGATTAAAATTTTTTTATTTCTACTTACCTCGCGCGCGAATGCAAATGCGAATGCGAATGCGAATAGAGACCTCCTATTGCCTAATTGGCGTGCCTAGTAAGCGATTCGCTGCCTCAACGTACGGCCCCACAAATCGTCCAACACATAAGGACAAGCACGTGACGGTAAACCATTGTTGGAAAAGATTGCTTACTAAGACTTCAACCAATCATATCGC
>JAMAFV010000117.1:0-10600 GCA_023625935.1 Eurotiales sp. R13A2
ATATATTTTAATCCTCAGATTGACAGGGACATGGATTGTACGTTTGCGCCCTATCTCGTCATATTTTACCCAGCATGCCGTATATTATCTCAAGTACTCTCTGTTACCTTTCCCTCCTTGAAGCAGCATCGCAGAAAGACTTCGCCATCTTCACTTTAAACAGTGCTTCATTTTCGTCAGTCCAGCTATAGTTGATGACTCCAACATCTCGAGGGCGGTCTGTAGGAAGTCTGGAGCAGTTACATATCTATCCATCAGACTACTTAGAGGGAACTGACCGCAATGATAGTGGAATTAGGCATGCTCAAGATTTTTTAATTCTTGAAATTATTACTTTACTTGATTAGATTTTTTTTATCTGTGCCCATAATGCATTGTTGGGAGCAGATGAGGCGATCCTGTGCTGTATATTAGCGAATAACCACTGGGTCTAGACCATACACACCTACAGTGAATATACACACGCAGCAAATAGATCTACTCTCGCTCAACAGTGCGAACATGTAACTTACGTGGGTAAAGGCGAAGTACAGACTGCATTTGCTGCATTGGCTACATGAACATCCAGCCTGCACTGGACTGTTGAGCTTCCCTTCCATATGAAATCGTCACTGGTGTGACGGAGCATGCCCAAAAGGGGGCGTTAGACGTGACTGGAGAGCAAGACTTCCTTGACTACGCTTGGATTCATGCAAGCTATGAGGCCAACATGGTGTACCGGCGATGCAGTGTTCCTCTAGCAGGCCTCTTCTCTTCTAATGGATGCCCATGATGACTCGTGGATCCTGCCAGTTGCGCTCTAAGAGTTACTGGAGAACACGTATACAAAGAGAAGTGATGAAAGTGAAGGCCTCGAAAACGGGTTTCTTCGAATGCTCTGTCATAATTGCGTCGTATATTAATATTTCATTGCCATTGATGATACGTCAAACCAGATGGGAGATATTGGGCAGAGACGGTGATGAAAACTGTTGACCTAGCGCCTTTGAGACAGAAAAGTGATGACAACCTGATAGACAGTACAACGCGTACGTACAGTAGTGGACTTTGACACTGTCAACGGTAAAGAAGGGGTGATCATGGCAGCAGACAAAGTTTCCCTCTCCTCGAAGTATTGGGACCGCCCCGAACACCAGCAGCATTTTCCCATGGCATCTTCACGCTCGCAGCATGGTGCACGGCCACTTAATTTGGCCCAGGAGTACGCCCGCGATCCCGGTGATCTTTTTCAAACGCTGCGATCAAGGCATCCATCTCATTTCCACACCGTGGTGTCACCCACCAGGTCCCCTCGACCAAGAATTGCCGCAATGCGGGCTGCCCGTCCACCTTTAGGACGCGAGTCTGCAACACCGTGTGAGCAACAGGTACGGCGTCGTGCTTGATCTGTGACCCGTTAGCTTCTCTCCCCTCGCCCTTACCGGATGGACACTCACCAGCCAATTCTCACGGGCATTCGGCTGCTCGCCTTCGTCTGTCGCTGCATCGCTTTCATCGGAGTCGCGAGCCATGAAGGCCCGATCACTGGACCTCTCGGAGGGGTTGTACGTCTCATCTCTCGGACTGGAAACGGCATCGTCCGATCCCGTGTCGAAAGGATCCGTATCGGAATCGGAAGTGGCCCGAGAAACAGTTAACAGAGATAACACACGATTTTGGTCTTTGTCGTTCATGGTTGCTCATGCAAGATACTTTGTTTCAAAGTACGAAATGGTCTTTATCGGGAAATGAGCCTGTTCTTTATATTAGACGGGACTGTGCCTGGTCGCTGTTTCGTTCTGCGCCGTCGTCTGGATCACCATTGGAACCATGATTGACGAAAGTAAGGTGTTCCTGAAAACAAAACCAACCTGCTTGTCGGCGGTGGTTGACGGATGGTGGGAAAGAAGGATGACGGGGAAAAAATTGATCACATCCGGACGGCTGTTCTTAGTGAGGCTACGTTGACCATTGTGATATCAATCGTGGGTGGATGTGTAGCGGTACTTTTTGAGCTATCGATGATTTTTCCTGGGATGGCCATAGTTATTGACCGTCATGAGGATTGTAATCAGCGGTGGAATGTTCCAAGTAGACCAGTGGTATTATACATGCATTGCTGGAACCGTGTTTCGAGTACTCGGCGTCGGAGCTTCAGGAACTGGCTGCGTAGTGTACAACAACAATTTCAGATGAAAGTTGCTCTTGTGCGGTGCGGTGATGATCATTCAGCTTCTACACTTTGAACGTAAGAAGCGGTGATGAATTGGTCGCTGGATACAAATTGGTGAATTGAGTGGACGAGGCCACTCCCCAATGATCCACCGTTGTTATCGAGATAACTGTCCCACTTCCGGGTCCCGTGCAGCCAACGCTGGTGATCTTTCTCCTCACCACNACGATTATCATCAATTATCAACAGTCGACGAGACATTTCACCGTCAATATACGGATACCATTAAAAACTCAGCCAAATGTGTCTCTCTACAGGTGCAGATTGGCACATCGACGAATCCTCGCATGTTCACCTCCATATCGGCCCAGCCCACAGATGGACGGGAAGTGCAGCGGAGGCACGCCAATATAATCTGCTGTCATGAAGCCTATACGCTGGTGGCCACATGGAAAGCTTTCTATCGTTGTCGCAACCGTGGCAGCGAGATTCAACGTCCAACAATGTCTCGTGAGGCGAAGTCATATTCCAGAGTCATTTTACCCGCGACTGCGCAGACTCGGCCTAGCGTGGGCTGGTGTCTTCGAAAGTTCAGCTACCCCAGCCCTCAGGTTCTTCACGCCGTGCAGGACCATATCCGTGTCCAGAGCCGTTGCCCCCAACCCCCAGATTCATTCGTTATCGTCGACCAAAACATTGTTTGTCAGAGCGTCGCTCGATGGGGGCAATTATTACCAGAGGTCGAACCCCATTATGGTACGAGAGCCCAGTAGCCATGGAGCTGACACTAACGCGGATGGCAGTCGTCACGTGCAACAACGAGCCAATCGACCGATTTGTGGGCCTTGAGCGCTGGCAGCGAATCACGTACTAGGAAGGTTTCTCTAGAATCTGAGGTCTATATTCGCTTGATTCTCCCAAATCGACCACGAGGGTCAATTGGCTCATTATATACACAAATTACTAGTTGTTAAGCTCTTCCATACTCCCATACAGTAAACCTATAATTGCTGCCTGCTAAAAGGGGCATTCCGTGTGAATCTATGTCGTTCCTACGCCTCACGCGTACGGTGGCCTCTGATTGGCTGTAGAGATTATATAATCATCTATAGTTAACGTAATTCCCACCCGAGTTGGCCACCCAACCGAGTTGGCCACTTCCGCCCGCCTACGCGTCAACATCCAACTCTCTATATTCAACGCGTCAATATGTCACCAACTCATAATAAAAGCCTATCAAATTATCAGGAACAAGAGGGCCGTATCGAGTTAGCAATCGACGATTTAAAAAATCAGAAAATTCACTCTGTACGATGAGCAGCAGAGATCTATGATATCTCTCGCTCAACACTTCAAAATCGACTTAATGGCATGCCTAATCGATCCAATGTATGCCCCAGCGGACACAAATTGACTGAATTTGAGGAGGAATCGCTTATTAAGTGGATATTGGATTGAGATAAGCGTGGATTTCCTTCTCAGCCCTCTCTTATACAGGATATAGCTAATTATCTTCTCTCACAACATGGAAATCAACGGGTTGGGAAGAACTGGGTTACCAATCTAGTATAACACTGTGCAGACCTCAAATCGCGATTCTCACGGAGATATAATTATGAGCATGCCAAATGCAAAGATCCAAAGATAATCCAGGAATATTTTAATCACATATAAGAGGCTATATTGTAGTACGGAATCATACCAGAGGATATCTACAATTTTGATGAGACTGGCTTTACTATGGGCCTCTGTGCCACTGCAAAGATTATAACTAGTGGTAATCAATATGGCCGGCCGAAGCTATTACAACCTGGCAATTGAGAATGGGTAACTATAATTAAGGCAGTTAACTCTATGGGATGGGCTTTACCCTCATATATTATCTTCAAAGCAGCTAAATATCTTCAGGAAGGCTGGTTTGAGACACTGCCTATCAATTAAAAGCTCAATATTAGTGAAAATGGCTGGACAACAGATAAGATTAGTATGGACTAGCTTCTCAATCACTTTATTCCTCATATAATTGGCTGTACAGTTGGACAATATCGAATGTTGATTTTTGATGGCCATGGAAGTCATTTAACAGCTGAATTTGACCGTACATGCACTGAGAACAATATTATCCCAATCTATATGCCTTTACACTCTTCACATCTATTACAGCCTCTTGATATGAGCTGCTTTGCTATTTTAAAAAGACAATATGGACAACTTGTTGAGAACTGGATGAGGAATGGCTTCAATCATGTTGATAAAGCTGACTTTCTCACTGTGTTTCTGGAGACCCGTACGGCGGCCTATAAAGCTGAGACTATTCAGAATGGCTTCGCAGCAACTGGATTAGTGCCTTTTGATCCAGAACAAGTAATCTAACATCTTACTACCCAGGTAAAGACTCTAACACCACCTTCTAGTCGATCAAGCGATACTCAATCATCTTGCTTACAAACACCTCAAAATCCACGTCAATTCAAGCACTAATTGAATACAATTAAGAGACGTATAAGCCAGTGTACAGAAAGTCCTAGTCCTTCAGTTAATGAGACTATTGATCAGGTGACTAAAGCATATAAAATAACCGCCAATAGCTTGTTATTCCTAGGGAAGGAATTCCATGAGTTACAGGCCTCACATAAGAAGGAGAAGCAAAAGCGTCGCAGATCTAAGACTCAGATATCTCATGATCGAGAGATTACTAGAGAGGAAGCCCAGAATCTCGTACAAGGCCAGGTTGAGGCATCTCAACCTATTACTGCCGCTCTGGCTGAGCCGGAGCTTCCAGCCTCTCAGGTGCGCGTACGCCGCCCATATAAGTGTAGTAATTGTGGAACTCTCGGGCATAAAATTAATCAATGCCCTAATCGTACTAGTAATTGAATTTTTGTATATAATGATTATGAGTGGTTAAAAATTGAGCTTCAAAGTCAATATAGAGCGCATTCCCGGGCGGAGGTGGCCAACTCGGTTGGGTGGCCAACTCGGGTGGGAATTACGTTAACGTAATCCACAAGCGAGCGGCCACCACAAGCGAGCGGCCACTTCCGCTCCGAGAAAATATACTATATTGATTTCAAAAGCCCGATTTTTGACCTCCATAATAATTATATACAAAAAATTAATTACTAGCATGATTAGGGCATTGATTACTTTTATGCCCGAGAACTCCACAATTACTACACTTATATGGACGGCGTACGCGCACCTGAGAGGCAGGAAGCTCCGGCTCAGCCGAAGCGGCAGTAATAGGTTGAGATGCCTCAACCTGGCCTTGTACAAGATTCTGGGCTTCCTCTCTAGTAATCCCTCGATCATGAGTTATCTGAGCCCTAGATCTGCGACGGTTTTGCTTCTCTTTCTCATGTGAAGCCCGTAGATCATGGATTTCCTTCCGAGCAATAAGAAGCTCATTAATATTCATCTCATAAGCCTTTGACACCCGCATAATTGCTTCATCAATAATCTCTGATGGGCTTCTCGTACGCCGGCTCAGTCGCTTCTTAATTGTAGTTATTTGGCGCTTGAATTGGCGTGGATTTTGAGGTGTTTGTAAGCAAGATGAATGAGTATCGCTTGATCGACTTGGAGGAGGTGTTGGGGTCTTTACTTGGACATTAAGCTGTTGATATACTCGATCTGGATCCAGTGGCACTAATCCAGTTGCTGCGAAGCCATTCCGAATCGTCTCAGATTTATAGGCCGCCGTACGGGCCTCCGGGAACGCAGTAAGAAAGTCGACCTTATCAACATGGTTGAAGCCATTCCTCATCCGGTTCTCAACAAGTTGCCCATATTGCCTTTTTAGGACAGCAAAGCAGCTCACGTCAAGAGGCTGCAATAGATGAGAAGAGTGCGGAGGCATACAGATTGGGATAATATTGTTCTCAGTGCATGTACGGTCAAATTCAGCTGTTAAATGACTTCCATGACCATCAAGAATCAGCATCTTATATCGTCCAACTGTACGGCCAATTGTATGAGGAATGAAGTGATTGAGAAGCCAGTCCATACCAATCTTATCCGTCGTCCAGCCATTATCACTAATATTGAGCTTCCAACTAGTAGGCAGTGTCTCAAACCAGCCTTCTTGAAGATATTTAGTCGCTTTAAGGATGACGTATGAGGGTAAAGCCCACCCCGTTGAGTTAACTGCCTCAATTGCAGTTACCCATTCTCGATTGCCAGGTTGTAATAATTTTGGACGGCCATATCGATCGCTGCCAGTTATAACCTTTGCAGTGGCACAGAGGCCCATAGCAAAGCCAGTCTCATCAAAGTTATAGATATCCTCTGGTATGATACCATACTTCAATATAGTCTCTTGTACACGGTCAAAATATTCCTGGATTATCTTCGGATCTTCACACTTAGCACGCTCGTAGTTATATCTCCGTGAGAATCGCGATTTGAGTTCTGGCTGACGTCGTACTAGATTGGTTACCCAGTTCTGCCCAACTTGCTGATTTCCTCGTTGAGAGAGAAGGTGATTAGCCATATCTCGTACAAGAGAGGGCCGTGGAGGGAATCCTCTCTTATCTAGGTCCAATATCCACTTAATAAGCGATTCCTCTTCATATTTGTCCAATTTATGATTATTTGCACGTGTTTGAGATCTCTCTTGAGTGCCCTCAAGTCTGCGCCGTAATGTTGTTCGAGGAATATTGTAAAGTGCTGCTGCTCGGCCAATAGTTGAGATTTTTTTATCGTGTAAGTCGGAAATAGCCAATAAGATTCGGCCTTCCTGTTCTTGAGAATTTGTATTATTTTTATTGCGAATTGGTGGCATATTGACGCGTTGAATATAGAGAGTTAGATATTTGACGCGTTCCGGAGCGGAAGTGGCCGCTCGCTTGTGGTGGCCGCTCGCTTGTGGATTACGTTAACTAACTAACCGTTCCCGTTGCCCCCGGCCTATTGAGACGTGTTCCCAATTAGGTTAGTAATCTTGAATTAGTGCGCTCTTATTGCAGAGCTCATACGGTTTTGATGTAAGTACTTGCATTTTTCGCACCCTATAGCCCAAAGTTTTGATATAAATTGGCCGTCAGTGAAGCCGCATTGGATTAAAAGCCGCCATGACGCTGGATACGATGGTTTCGAGCTCTTTGAGACGACCGAAAATTTTGTGCACAGTCAGTACACCAGCTGTGTTTATCTGCGTCATGTTGCCGGAGGCTCCTGCCGCTTTGAAACTCCAGCCCACAGTCACTGCAGTAGCGGTCAACACGAGCGGGATTTCCTCTGGGAAAACCGTGACTTGTTGGACAGTGCAGCACGCTCTGTTTGGAACCCGGTCCTTGGATTGAATGTAAAGCAGGAATCAATGTGACCAAAACCACCAATCATATGCTGTGAGAGCCACGGACGTCTTGGTGGGATCTGCTAAGAGTCGTCATGTGTAGGTCGGTCAGACCGATGTCGAGAGCGACGGGATGTATCGCGGGACGCGTGAACGCTGGCCGCCACACCTTCCATTCGACACGGGTCTTCACGGCCATGGCGACGAGCGCGTCTCGAAATGGGTTAAGGCATATACGACCTCCACTTGCCCTGGACGATCCGCGGATCCCGTTCGCCGCCAAACATGTGATCCCCCTGCGTCACCATCGCCGCAATCCAGTCCATCGTGTTCTGATAGCACTGGTTCTGTTGGGCTCTGGAAAGATCGCAGCTCACCCATGCCTTTTGAATGGAAATCCGTTTCCGGAGAGCTTCGATCATGTGCTGCTGTGACTCGATGAGAAACGAGGGAAAAGCAGACGTGTCGGGTTCGAACCCGTCACAGTCGTAGATCAGGAGGTGCGTGCCGACGCCGGACTGATCCTGGATCATGGCCATGCCCCAGGCGTGCCACATGTCTCTGTCCACATCGGTGTAGGTGTTGAAGGCGGCCAGAATCACATTTCCCTGCCCGTTGCTCTTGGTCTTCCACAGCGTACTGACAATATCGCGATCCAGCGCGTCGACGTAGATCTTCCGGAAATAGGACTTCTGGCGTCGATCTACGTAACTGATGATCCGTGGGTGGATGTAGATCGACCACCGCAGGCCCTTCACCCTTGCGATTTGCCGTGCCAGGTGCTGGTTCGCCTCGCTGGCTAATGAATCCACGTGTAAGGAGGGGAGGACCGGTAGCTCCTTCGTCTGCATGTCGTGGGAAGAGGATATATGGGCCGCTATTTCCTCGTCTTGGACGTGTGGTGCGGATCGTGGCGGAAGTGCGCAAGTCAGAGCGTTTCTCGATTCTGATGTGGACCATTGCTTTCCAGCAGATGGGCGCTGCGCAGGTTGCCCCGGGACATGGCGATGGAGCATGGCCTTCCCCGTGTGCGAGGAGTTCGTGGAATATGATCAATTTCCCGCGACTCCAAGGGTGGCTTTCTCTTCCGCATTCGACGTCCGCTCAGAATCTGAATACGGAAGGGACGAAGGTAGGATGGAGGGAGGACGTCAACAATTAGGATCATCTCTTCCTCAACCTGTGACTGGGGCGAGCCAAGAGGCGCGACCACCCACGATCCAGAGAGAGTGATGCCAGCCCAGGTCTCGTCGAGCCACGCTCTCCGTAAGACTTATTCCTCAGCGGTCCCACGGTTCGATATCCTCCCTCATTTCACGGTACACGTCCATGACCCGAGTGAAACGGCTGGCACTGGAAAGCGCCTGATTTGATATTCCCCGTACCGGATGTTTTGGGAGACGAGAAAACGCGGTAGAAAACGCTCTGCGTGTGCCCAGGCCCTTGGCAAAGGGTTCCCTGAATTTATTCAACACCTTCGCGCCTGACAGTCTGAGTGAATGGCGAGGTTCACCAACAGCAGCCACGGGCCCGGATCGTGCGCTAAAGCGTCTTGTTTAAAGTGTAAAATTTATCAGCTAAGCGAAAATAATCCGATGGTGGTAATCGGCATATTTCTAGAAAAGCTCTTAATGATCAAACCGAATTACTTCAATTCTTGCACTTTCCAGTCAAGACAGGCTCGGTCCATGAATCTTCCCGATAAAGTATGCCTTCTTCAAGCGCCCATGTCACAAGGGCAGGGTCGTCGGACCCCGGGCAAGACGTATTCTGCGCCGTGTGCTGGCTCATATGCTCCATGCGCTCATCCCAGCTGCAGATGACCTGTTCGCAGTCGGTACATCGACTCGACGGCGGAGGACGGCGCAGTCGCTGTTGCCAGCAGCGTTGATAATGCCCATCAAGTTCCCCTTCCCCGAAGCCGAGGGAGGAGTGCATCCGACGCAGATGGTTGGTAAAGAGGTCCTTACGGCTGAACTCATGAGACTCATCCATGGAGGCATGACAGGCGCCCAGGTCGCACCGATAAAAGTGAAGTTTCAGGTGGACGGTGAAGAAGTGGCGTTTCCAATCGTTCTTGGTCCAAAAGGTGCTCGGGCAGCCGTACCGATGAAAAATGCAGACATACTGTTGAATAGCAGCGGAAGTTCTCTTCGATCGATTCGGTCCCGGTCGACTCGGTCCCTGTTTGGAAATTTGCCGGGCAATGTCCATGGCATCCGATTCGTTTGTGGGAGATTCGCTCGTGTCAACAGACCGATATAGCTCGCGCTCAAGCTGCTGATGGACCGCCATGGCGACCGCCACTTCTTGGAGTTTTTCCCCACTGATGTTCAACACCAGACACGATCTCTCTCGTGGTCGGCGGCGCGGAGGATGACGCTGTGACGGAAGTCCGTTCTGCTGGACCCACCGTTCGTTCGCAATGAAATGGCGGCACTGCGTCGCTCCGCAGAAACAGGGTTCGGCAGGCTGATCGTCACCGGGGATGCTCCGATAGTCGATCGTGATCTCTTCCATCACCGTGATATCCCGTGCACACACGATCGCCAAGCGAGACTCCGCACCCACCGTCCATTTCTCCAACGTGCAATTCGGCTCGCAGGAGTGATTGCAATATCGTCCCGGCTCGTCGGGACACTCCGCCGCGTCGATGAAGACCCCATCGGCTTGCGCGATGTAGCGATTCGGCTTGCGCCGTGTGCCGCCTGGGAGTCGCCGTTTCCGGTGCCCACGATATTCGCAGATCAGACCGCCCGCTCTCACGGCTTCGAGGGCACATAGCCCCCATCCTTTGGGGTCATCGTGGAACAAGCCTAACGCCGCCCATTGACCGCGCTGCAGGCGTTGATTCCGACAGTCCACTTCCGACAATGGGCATTCGATCTTCATTGCTCGGTGGATGCATCCCGATCCGTCCGTGCAGCGATCTGTTGGTTTCACATCAGCCACGCCCGGCACATCCGAGCACACTGTGAACGCGACGATACCTACCCTGCCTCACCGCGCAATCACATCCGCACTCCGCGGACCCTGTTTGGGCTGAACGGGTTCGGTCTCTCTGGACTCTCGTGGAGACGTCGGAGATTTTCCCCGGGCTCTGGTCGAGGCGGGAGAGAACCGCGTCGGTGGTCGAGTCTCGCCGAACGATA